>JAQQSV010008692.1:0-13706 GCA_028646515.1 Pseudochirops corinnae | reverse complement strand
AACTGTTTACACTGCGTTCAAGCTGTTACAGAAGTGATCAGCTTTATAAAGTTGTTAAATAAAAAGGTTTTGTTTTGCAAGTTTTTGTGATAATGTATTTCTGCTTCACCTCTGACTATTAGGCAATATAAAATTGTGCAATGAAGAACATGAGACATTTCTATATTATTGTGAAATTCATCAACTTTTTCATTTCAAAGTACTCGCATGTATTCAAAGAAAAAAATTGACATTTTTCTTAGGGATAATCATAAAGATGAAGCAAATTCATTAAAATTTCCTTCTGAAATTTGCATATTTGAAGAATATTTATGAAAACAAAAGAAAACCAAAACTGAATATTTTAAATCAGTACAGAATCTTTAGAAAGACAAGATCTTTATGAAAATATTAGCTATATGAATTAAGTTTATAAAATGGCATTTTGATATTTTTTCAGGAAAAAAAATGCCACAAATTCAAAATAAAAATCAAATGTATTTATTAATCATGGAAATAATTGTCACTTTCTTTTAAAAACCTGTACATTTCTAAATATAAATGAATGTGAAACACATTTGCCATAAGCAAGTTTGCTACATTTGGTCTTTTGAATAAGAACAAGTTAATAACTTGTGATAGTACAGTGAAACAAGTTTTAGAACTAGAAAATCTTATTATATATTGGCTATAGGTAAATAAAGAGATCTCTGATTTATTAAACAAAGTCATAACATTTAAGTTCATAGAATCTGATCTAGCTAGAATGGAATTGTCTGCTGATGTTATTATAAAAAATACTGATCTTGATTAGCCATATTATTAATGACAGCACATTTTGAGAAAGAAAAACAAACTCACCACATTACTAATATTAGCACTATGCTGGTAATTTTGATGTTTTAACTGTGAAAATATGAAAGATTTTATCAACATTAGTATATGTTACATTATTTTATATGTTTAAGATTTGTTTGTGTACTTTTATAAAAATTATAACAAATCCTTAATGAGATGAGTTAATAAAATTTTTGCTCTTATTATTTTTGGGGAGTTTAAATGGTTTTTGTTAAAATGGGGGAGAGGTCTACTAGACATAAAGTTTGAAAATCACTGACTTAGGAGATAGTTTTGAGAATTGTGCCTCAAAAATCTATCACCTTGGAACCCATCTGGTAATGAACTTTTCTAAAATGAGTTAGGTTGGTCCTTAAAAAATAAACAAGTATTAATCACTGGGGCCTGTACCCAAAATCTATTAGAAGCTACCAAAAACCATCACTCTGCTACAACAGTTATAAAGAATTCAGGCTCACCTTCTTGCCAATATGAGGCTTACGCAGAAATTTGTTTTGCTTAACTATGCATATTTGTTATAAGGTCTTTCTCTTTTTCCCTCCCTCCCTCCTTCCTTCTCTTCCTTCCTTCCTTCTCTTCCTTCTTTCCTTCCTTCCTTCTTTCCTTTCTTCCTTCTTTCCTTCCTTCCTTCCTTCTTTCCTTCCTTCCTTCCTTCCTTCTTTCTTTCCTTCCTTCCCTCTTTCTTTTCTCCCTTGTTTAACCAGGGCTGAGATCAAGAGAAAGATAAATGCGCATTATTTTTTTAAAATGATTAAAAGAAAAAAAAAATCACTGTTTTCTAAAGATCATGAATAGAAAATGAAAAAAAACCCAAAACTTTAGAGGAAGAACTGAAAGAATATTGGAGTTTAAAAAAGTGAACTTTTGCAGAATGAAAATATTGAGTTAATTGAAAGCTGTAAAAGTTCATTTCCCAAATATAAAGAGGCTTCAGGTTCTGGGGAAAATTCTAATGTAAAGCTTCATTTCAGATATGGTGTAGAATTTTGGACATAGGGTCAAAATCCAAAAGAAAGCTCTCTTCTATAAAATCTTTGTATAAGACACCTTCCATAAACATCTTAGGCCATCATGTTACTGAATTATACAAACTATTAATGCAAGTGGACCACTAAACAGTTTTCTTCAAGGTTGCATCTGTCATGGAACTGTACAATTGCGGGAGAGTACCACATAAGATTGAAAGCTAGATAAAACCTTAGAGATCATCTATGACTTTACAGATGAGAAAATTAAAGCTCAGAGACTCAAAAAACATATCCAATGTGGCATGGGTAGTAATTATCAAAGCTAGGATTTGAACTCAGCTCTTCTGATAACAAATTTGATATTCTTTTCCTTATCTCACACTTCTTTCCTACATTATCTCTTATATAATCAAACACAAGGATGAATCATATAACACTTGAATTTTTGTGGGAGGAAATCAGCACATAGTTTAATATGTGATGCAATATTCTTTGCAGTTGTAAGTCAGTGGTATGAGCATGAAGATTTAAGTTGATATAGAAACTTATCTCTTCAAACTTAATCTTTCTCTTTTTCTTTCTGTTTCTCTGTCTCTCCTGTCTCCATCTTTCTGTCTTTCTGTCTCTCTTTAATCATAAAGATCCTTACTGCAGTAATTGACCAAAACCATAGCTTTAAAAATTTGCCATTTTTTGTTATTCTAAATTCATTTCAATACTTCAGGGATCGTCATTCCATTGATACCTTTCCTTGGCCAATGTAAATTTCAGTCTCCCTTTGACTAGACTGACTTTGAGTTCCTTTGTCTAAAACATTCATTCCTCTGCAGCTAGTCTCTTCAGATATAGTTGAACTGAACTTCAAATAAAAGGGAACTTTTTGGTTCCTTGTTTGAAATCTTTCCAGCTTGGTGGGTCCTCTAAGGACTTAGCTCCATTGTTATGGCCTCCAAGAACCCCAGATCACTACCACGCCATGATGAAACACTGTATTGGGATTTATGGGTTATATTCTAAACTAATAGCTTTAAAAGTTAAGATTATTTTACTTAGATCATCAGACAAGGAAACAAATCTTATGATGAGGAGAAGCTTTTTCATTTCAACTATGGCCTTGAGACATTCAGGAAAGTTGGGAAGGGATTGGTGATCCTGACAAAATTGAAGAGAGGTGTTTTGTTTTTTTTTTTATTTTAAGGGGGTGAAATTGACATTGCAAATGAGACTCCTTTCCTCAAAGGAAATTATGATAAACCTCAGAAGGAGGATACAAGAGTATGGGAGAGGCAGTAGGTGGTATATTATGTAGGGCTCAGATCCCAGTCAATTGATTGAGGACCTCTGTTATATGAAAATTCAATATTTATACTCCTTGAATGATAGATGTTAGATCACTTTCTTGCTAAGGTTTAACATCATCTCCATTGAAACACATGTTTTTAAAGTGTCAAATTGTTTGAGTAGCTATTATTGGCATATTAGAAAGAAAACTATGTAGACTTGAGTCCATATTCTTAGGTATGATCCAGACTGAGGAGAAGAATGTATAGGACTCCTTAGGGGAAGAACAAAAGGATTTAGAGTAAAATAGAGTTATAATCAGGACAGCCAGGTGGTGGTATGGACAGAGTACCCGACTTGGAGTCAGGAAGAGTCATCTTCTTGAGTTAACATCTGGCCTCAGACTCTCACTAACTGTGTGATCCTGAGTAAGTCACTTACCCCTGTTTCAATCAGTTTCTTCATCTGTGAAATAAATTGTAGAAGGAAATAGCAAACCTATCTAGTATCTTTGCCAAAAGAAACTAAATGGGGTCAGGAAGGGTCAGACATGTTGGAAAAATGACTGAACAAAGGGATATAATTAGGTTAAGGAAATGCCTCAAGCCAAGTCTCTTTATTCCCCCAAAACACTCTTTACTAGCCACAAACAGCACAAATTAAAAACCACTATTGCTTTTCCTTCATCTTCTGGTTAAATTATTTGCTGCATTGGTGCTCCTAAATTTAACAATACAGTCACATTCCTGGTGAGGGGATAAGCAACCAAATGGAAAATTAGAAGAGTCAAGTTGAATGCTAGGCCTGTCATGAACATATCTGGTTGTTGTGATCCAGGGCAAGTTATATTATGTGTTGGTCCTTTTTTGTCATTGTGATAGATATGGAAGGAAAGGGAAGATTTAACAGATAATTCTATAATAATTTCCTCCATGTTCAATTCAATCTAACACAACAAAAATTCATTGTGCACCTACTAAGGTGGGTATAAGGATAACAAGCCATGGTCCAGATCCTCAAGGCGTTTAAACTCTAATAGAAGTGATAAGACACATATAATTTATTCTATTATAGTTAAAGTCTGATAAAGACCTGGGAGATATACAAAGGACAAAGAATATCAATCAGCTGATCAATGAATATTTTAAAGCACCTACTTACTATGTTCCAGCCACTGTGCTAAGTGCTAGGGATACAAAAAGAGGCAGAATATTGACTGAGATTTGCATATTACCTTAAAATTTCTATTTTACCACTCTTTGTGTTAGGGTTTTTGTTTGTTTGTTTAGTCTGGATCTCTAATTTATTTGGTTCTCAGTGATAAAACTCTGTCTACAAATGCAGATGAGCAGCTGACTGTCTTAGAAAGCTGCTTGGGGTCCTAATGAGTCAAGTGACTTGTCCAGGGACATAGAGCTATTAAGTGTCAGAGGCAAGGTTTGAACACAGGTCTTTCTGATGCCCAGTCTAATGCTATCCACTATACCATTGGGATCCAAATGATAATATAAAATGTTTGATTTGAGAAAATAGAAGAATAAACTACTTAGGGCAAGAAATGAGAGAAAGCTCTATGGAATAAGTGATTCCTGAGCTAAGCCTTACAGAATGGAAAATATTTCTTTAGGTAGACATGATGGAGTAGGGAAGAATGCATTCCAGGCATGAAAAACACTGTGAGTATGTACACTGGGTGGGGAGGTGGGAAAGAACAGAATGTGTCCAGAGAATGGCGAATAGCCCAGTTTGGCAAGAGCATAGAATATGTGAGGGGGAGTAGTGTGAGATGAAACAGAATGGTAAGATAGATAGGATGGCGGCACAAATGACTAACTGCTTTTCAAACACAAATTAATGGATCAGATGCCAAAAAGATATAACTTACATGTTTTAGGTTAATGTGACACTTAGGATTATAGACTAATAACTCAAAGGAACCTGGAAGGTTATTCAGTTAAGCCCCCTTGTTTTGTAGGGAAAGAAACTGGAGCCTATAAAGATTAAATGACTTTCCCAAGATCACACAGGTAGTAAGTGGGAAAGATAGGTCCTCTGACTCTAAAATCAGTGTTCTTCACTGTATCAAGACTTTGGACAACTCACTTAACATCTCTGAAAACCAGTTTTCTCATATGTAACATGAAAGGGTGAAGCTGAATCACTGCTGATATCCCTTCTATCTCTGAGCTTATGGTTTATTTAGAGTACTCAGTTAAAAAATCCTTCACTACCATCTTCTCTTCTGTTACCTTAGATAACTGTGCCTTTCATGTGTGCAAGGGTGAAGCAACAATTGTAATTTAGGCAACTTCTCTTTGCTTCTCCCAAAACTCTGACAAGGTGACCTACTGCCAAATAGATTACTTTGGTCCAGCATTCAAGCCATTACTCAGGTGAATTTGAGTGGGGAGCTTTTTGAAGCAATACTTCTTGAGGGGTTCCTACAAGGAAGCAAGGTTAAATGTGGGTAGGGGAACATATACTCCTATTTACTTTCTTATGTTAGATCATTAGGAATATTAGTTTATAAAATGGAGCATTTGTTTCAGGTCTGTATTTGGACAGCTTTTGATGAAAGCATCTTCAAGTTCTGGAGTGGTGGGAGGTCCTTATAATTAGGAGGATTAGAGATTTGGGTTCAAGGGATATGAAACATGAAGTCTAAGGCTTCAGATTCTAATAGAAAAGGAGCCCTTCTGCAGGATCTGAGGGATAACACACATATTTTGTGCAGGAACGTGGTGGAAACTATGGAGGAATAATTGACTTTCCTTACATCTGATCAGTCAACAGAAGGCTGTGTTAGATCAATATAAGGAAGACTGCACTAACTTGTGGAGCAGGTAGAACTAAACAAACAATTAGAGAGCCAGTGAAACTAAATGGGAGGATCAAAGACAGAGACTAAGAACAGAATTAGCAGGTGTTAAACAGGATTTTGAAGCAGCAAAGTATAGACTTGCAGCTCATTTAAAAGTTCATAAAGAAGACAGAGAAAGGTGGCAAGTACTATAAATAAAGGGCAGAAATAGAAAGTTTAAATGCTCTTTGGAGCATCCACCAAACTGCAACTCCAACTATACTAGCAAAAGACTTTAAAGGAGGGATATTTAATTGACCCAGGCCATAGCCCAAGTTTTGAAAAATCCAACAACAGAAAAACTAACTAAAGAGATCGGACCATTTTGTGGGTTGACAAAGCTCTCTCCTTCATGTCAGCTACTGTATCCTAGACTCCAATAACACCCTTCAATAGGACCTGATAAGATGCAGAGATCTCAGTCCAGATGGCATAAATGGTGGCCAGTGTGGATTATTAAAACATTTTCAGAAATTGGGAGGGTGGGCCAAAAAATAAAGACTATCAAAATGTCAGAGCCACGATCTTGTCTGAAGAAATTTCTGCAGATGTGTGTTGCAATCAGAATGCATTTTTAGAGGTTAGGAAGAGCTTCAGGGGCCTGTGTTCGCTGATTGGCTTTGGTTCACCAGCGTGTGTTGAAATAACACCTTTGCCTAAAGCAATGAGAACACTTGCTTTAGGTGTGATGCTCATTGTCCTACAAACAGAAGCCCCAGCCTGGTAGCCATTTAACTGGCTGATGGAACGGTCAGGAGTAATTCCTTTTTGCAAGAACCCCCTCTCCTTTGGAATAGGTAGCCTCTGTTTTTTAAGGTCAGATTGAGCGTTCCTATTCATTTTCTGAAATTAGGTCACTGTGAATGTTGTTGTGAAAATGGAGCATTTGCTTCGGGCCCATATTTGGGCAGCTTTTAGTTAAGTTATCTTCTGGTGCTGGAGTGGAGGAAGGTCCCTACAAGAAACTCAGGTCCAGTTGGGAGGATATGAGAAACTGAGTTCAAGGGATATGGGACTGGAAGTCTAAGACTTTAGGTACTGTAAGAAAAGAAGCCCTTCTGTAGGATCTGAGATGTGGTATGTAGATTTTGTGCAGGGAAGTGATGGAAACTGACTAGATAGTCCTTGATCTGAAAGGCAGAATACCTACTGGTACATTATGGATCACCCCAAAATACAGTAGTTTGGTCAGTCCAGGCAGATGTGGGAATGGACAAAAGGGAAATTTCAAGTAATTTAGGCAAGTGGGATATTTTTCAGGTGTGAAGTGAAGAGATCACTTTTGAGATTAGTTGGGACTTGGACAATCCATTACCAAAATAATGTTCTAGGGACATAGGCACTGAATGCATGGGTGAGGAGAGAGTTGTAGTATGGTAGATGAGTGGATAGGACTGGGGCAGAGAGAGGCAGCATTACATAGTAGACACAGAGCCAGGGTCAAAGACGGGAAGACCTCTGATTTTATACTGGCTGCTTGTCCTGGGACAAGTCACTTAACTCTTCCTTTGAAACAACTCTCTAAGACTATAATTTGCAAAGAAGGTGCTGACCAACATCAGTGGAGTTAGTTTACTTACCAGAAGCTCCTTAATCTTCCTTAGGTATGTGGCCGAACATGTCAATTTTCTTGAGGTCCTCAAGATTTCTCACCTGGAATTTCAATATTGCCTTCTAATTAGATTTCCTGAATCAGTCTTTAATTCATTCTCCATATAGCTGTCAAATTGACAACACTAAAGCACAGACCTAATCATCTCACTCCAATACTCAAAAATTTTCAGTAGCTCCCTATTACCTCTAGAATAAAATCCAAAATCCTCACCCTGATATTTAAAGCTCTTTATAATCTTAATCTCACCTAACTTCAAAGTTTTGTTATTTACTATTTACACATTACTCCTACTTTTACTATTTACTGTCTACCATATTACTCCCTTTCACGTATTTTTATTTTGTTCGAACAGCTCTGGAATTTTTCTTCATAGAAAACATTTGATTTTTTCTACTTTCAAGTCTTTATACAAGTATTTCTATTTATCTGGCATATACTCCTTCCTCACCTCTGTCTCATAGAATTTCTAGTACATCGACATATATTTCAGAGGGCTACCTTCTTTATAAATTCTTTCCTGATCTCTTTGTATGCATGTGTCCTCTGCCAGTACCACATCTCATTCCTATTAGACTGTAGGCTCCTCGAAGACAGCACCCATGTTTGTTTTAGTCCCTGAACTTGAATTTACATGTCCAGAAGTAGGAATGTATTTTTTTATTAATCAAGTAACCCTCTCCACCCCCTTCACAGTGTCCCCTTGCGACCAATAAAGCACATTAGCAAAGAACCAAGTTGGAATGAATGATGATGATGATATAGTCTTTGGAAGTAAAAAGAGCACAGTCAGTTTAAAGGGATCAAAAATGAAAATATTCTCCTTGTTCCTAAAGTTTATCTAGGTAAAACATGGAGTTTTCACCTGTCAAATTATATGATTTTGTCTATGTACCACTTTAAATAACATGTAAACACAAACAACATTCTATTTGAACTCTTCAATCCCAGGAACTCTCTAGAATGATGTATATAAATATATTCAAAAGAGAGGTCTAGAGGCAGCTAGTTGGCACAGTGGAAAGAGCACAAGAGGATGGAGAGAAAGAGAGAGAGGAGAGAAAGAAGAGAGAGAGAGAGAGAGAAATCTAGTAACTTTCTCAGAATTTCCCAAAGAGCCTTTCCCCCAAGATGGTGCCAAAGGTAAAGAAGGAAGCCATTCTCCCTCCCCACCCCCCGCCCCAGATAGAAGCCAAGTTCAAGGCCTTGAAGGCCAAGAAGGCAGTGCTGAAGGGTGTCCACAGCCACAAAAAAGAAGATCCAAACATCCCTCACCTTCCGCTGACCCAAGACACTAAGACTTCAAACGCAGCCCAAATACCCTCAGAAAAATGCCCCTCGGAGAAACAAGCCACTATGCCATCATTAAGTTTCCCTTGACCACTGAGTCTGCTATGAGGAAGACTGAGGACAAAAACACTTTAGTCTTCATTGTCAACATCAAGGCCAATGAGCATTAGATCAAGCAGGTCATAAAGAAGCCATATGACATTGACCTAGGGGTCAACACACTGATCTGGCCTGATGGAGAGAAGGTGGTCTATGTCCAACCTGCTACAGACTATGATGCTTTAGATGTTGCCAACAAAATTGGAATCATCTAACCTGTGTCCAGCTGTCCCACTCCACCTACAATAAAAAGTTTTCCAGAAAAATAAATGAATTTCCCAAAGAGCATTTTCTGTGTGAAAGAAGTCCTATCTCATTCACTTAGGTGAAAAGCTTCTACTCAAAAATGTCTTCCCCAATAGCCCTGCTAGAGAGCCCAAAATTTCTGCATTGTTCTTCTTAAAGAGGAAACTCTTTAAGGCTTTCAGGGTCTTTGTTGCAGCTCAGCTATAACTTAGGAGAAAAGTCTTATAAATGAGTATGCCAAGACTGGAAAATAAGTGGATTCCCATCAGTTGGGTAATAGGTGGACAAATTATGGTATATAAATGTAATGTAATACTATTGAGCCCTAAGAAATGATGAATGGTTGGTTTCAGAGATAAGTGGGAAAATGTGTATGATATGATTCAGAAAGAAGTTGGTAGAAACAGGAGCAAAATTTATACAATAACAACAACGTCAAGAAAAACAACTTTGAAAGACTTATGAATTCTTGATCAGTGCCAAGACCAGCCATTTTCTCAGAGGACCAAAGATGAAGAATACTTACCACCTACTTCCTGATAAAAAGTGATATACTAAAGCTACCAACTAACATGTATGGTTTTAATCATGCCTTTTAGGGGGATTTCTTTTTGCTTGAAAATGCATGTTTTTTACTGGGGTTTTAGTTTCCTTTTCTTTTTCCAAGTGGGATAGGGGGAGACAGGTAAAAATGCTTCTTAAATTTTTTTTAAAGTCCTTTAAAGAGTTGCCTGAGGATCAGAGAGACTAAGTGTTTGGTCCATTGTTGTACATCTATTAAAGTGTTAGAGGTTGGATTTGAATCCAGGTGTTTCTTATGCCAATATCAGCCTTCTTCCCCCCTCTCGCCTCCAATCTACCATGCCAAACTATCTCTCTACTTATCAGGACAGTGAAAATAAATGAGACACTAAACAGATAAGTTATATAGGTGAAAAGATAAATGAAAATGCCTAGATGATTGTTCAGATCTGGGTGAAATTCCATAGAGAAGGGCTCTGAGGATCCAGGTCAAACGTGGAGACACAAGGAACCCATGTCAAGGAGAAAAATAGGACTGAAGAACACTGAGAGCAGAATTCCTGAAAGGAGATAGAGGTGCAATGAAGACAAGTCTACAGTTTCACAGAAGGGACTTCAAAAATTATATACTATAACTCCTTCCTTTTAGAAATCAAGAAATTTATAATTTTATCTCTCATCAGTACTGGATCTAATATTTGATTAGATGGACCTTATCTACAATTGAAGATGAATGGAAAAAAAAAGTTGAAAAAGATGGTGGCTTAAAAAAGATGGTATCACCACCACCACCACCACCACCACTACCACTACTACTACTACTACTACTACTACTACTACTACTACTACTACTACTACTACTACTACTACTACTACCATCATTATTGCTACCACATTCCAGAAACAGTATATGTATTGGAGTCTGGTGAATGAATAGACATAGTAATCTAGATGCAAGATGATCATATCAGAAAGTTGGGTAGATTTGGCATCAGATTATAAGAGACCAGGGAAAGGAAAGAGAAGAAGAAAAAGTACAGGATGATCCCAAAACTACTTGTTCAAGAGGTAGCAGAAAGGAGCAAGGGGAAAAAAAGGATAGTGGGAATCCATTTGTGAAAAATTAAGATGTGCTACATTTTAAGTTCAGAAGTACAGCAGTCTGAGCTGTCATCTCTTCAACTTGAGCCCAAGGCTATGAACCTTTCCCTGGGAAAGGTTGGTCATAAGTAGTTAATAAAATTTGAGGTGTCAGCCCCCATTTAGTCCTCTAGATATTTTCTCCTGCAGCCAAGATTACATCTCTGTTCTCAGACTTGAACTTTCCTATAGCTTGTTTTTTCCTTGAGCCTTTCCAGAAATCACAAAACCTGTGCTCCATGCAAAGAGGATGTACGAAAATCAAATTAAGTTAAATTTTAAAACAAATACTTACTGACTTCTCCCAGTGACCCTAGAGACCCATTGGAAAGGGGAATTGACAAGAAAATAGCCTTTTGACAAATACCTTTCTAGATCTGGCATAGCAGAAGAACGACTTTCCTGGGTCATGGTGTTTCTTAATTGACTTAGTTTTTTGTTGTGGGTAAGCCTAAATTTCTGTCTCCTATCACTTTAATGATACTCATTATGAACAATATCATAGAATGGATATTTGGCTTGGTCTGATGCTGTTACTTAAACTTCCATTTTGATTCTTTTCAAACTTTTATTTTTAGGTAGATGCTGATAGCCAAAAGCCCTTTAAAAATTGCAAGAATTCCACAAATGATTGCACTTTTCAGTTTCTGTTACTTATGAGCTATCTGTCTGGTTTTGATTCCACCCCTGATGAATTTGACTTATCTGGCAATGTCAGACTTTATATATTAAGGACTTGGCAGGATTAAGAAGAGGCTGGATTGAGTGCCTCTGATAGGAATTTTCAATGCTCCAGTTTAAGAGTGATTGAAGTGGAGACAAAAAATGAAGGCCTGGAGATAGCGATTGATGGATACCAACTATACTGAAGAAGAGGACCAGGCTGTGGTCCATTGTGAAATTAAATTGATCACCTGGAAAATTAAGTTAGTGCAATAAGTATCTGATAGAGGGACAGAAGAAGGTGAATTAATCTTGTCAGAGTGGCTTTTAAGGTACTAGAGATGGATATCTCGGGGTTACATCTCATGTGCTATATACCTGAGCCTTAGAAATACAGATTTATCCATATGCTGTCAATGGATGTGTAATAGTAACTCAGGCAATTCTCAGAATGGCTTGCTGCTTTGCATAGGGGTCTAAGTCTATAAAAACCCTAATATTTCAGTCTTTTGCCACCCTTGGACAAAATGATGGGTCAAGGCTACATCAGACTAGGACTTTCCCCCATTGGTATACTCATATCCCTAAGATCAGGAAAGAGAAAACACAAAAAGGCAGAAGACCCCAGGGGTCCCCCATGTAAGGTAGCCTAATGAAGTCCACACTCCATCCAGGTGTAGGAAAAGAGGTGTTTCTCCAAGATGTTGAAGTACAGGACAGTCCTTTTCTACCTTTTGCTGAAATCACATGCTGTCACCTGAAGAGCCATAGGTTCAAACAGAAACTGCCTCTTCTTTTAAAAGGTTCACTGAGTCATTAGCAATTTTGGTTCAGCAAGTAACTAAGGTATTTTTCATCATCTACCATTGTAAGCTGCTCATCAATAATTCATACATAGCTAGAAGAAGTGCCACACATCTCTACCCTCAAGGTTCCTTATGGTCACCCAAAACTAGGAATTATGATTGGGCATGTTCCATGGTGATAGGGTCCTTGCTTTACATGCATAATATATGGAGCTTTATATGGATTTAAGCTCTAGGCTTTGTTGGACAACATTTGCGGCTAGGGTACAGACCCTGCCTTTAGAAAGACTATGCCATCATCCCCTCCATTGTAACAATTATCCCTTGCCTCTTCTATATCAGAGGATTAACCACATTCTGTCTCTCCCTGTCTCCTCTCATTCTATTTTGCTCCCACCTCTCAATTTCACCTTTTAAAATATCGTCCCTTTCTATTAAATTGATCTTGTGCCCTCTGTCTATGTATACATATACACACACACTCACATATGTATTCATATGCATATATATATATACTCTCCTATATAGACATATATGTATGTAATATATATATATATATACATTTATATTCGCTTCATCTATCCTCATACTGAGAAAAGTTTCATAAGTTACAATGATCATTTTTCCTTGTTGACATGTAAATAGTTCAACTTTGATAAGTTCCTTATGATTTCTTTTCCATGTGTACCTTCTCATGCTTCTTGTATTTGAATGTCAAATTTTCTATTTGGTTCTGGTATTTTCCTTCAGGAATGCTTGGAAGTCCTCCACCTCATAGAATGACCATATTTTCCCCTGGAACATTATACTCAATTTAGCTGGGTAGGTGATTCTTAATCCTAGCTCCCTTGATCTCCAGAATATCATATTCCAGGCTTTTGATCCCTTAATGTAGAAGCTGCTAGATCCTGTGTTATCCTCATTCTGTTTCCACATTATTCAAATTATTTCTTCTTGGTAGCTTGTAATATTTTCTTCTTGATCTGGGAATTCTGGAACCTAGCTATAACATTCCTAGGAATTTACTTTTTTGGGATCTTTTTGAAGAGATGATCAGTGAATTCTTTCAAGTTCTATTTTGCCCTCTGATTCTAAAATATCTGGGCAATTTTCCTTGAGAATTTCTTGATCATGGCTTTCAGGTAGTCCAATAATTTTTAAATTGTCTCTCCTGGATCTAATTTCCAGGTCAGTGATTTTTTCAAGGAGATATTTCACATTGCCTTCTATTTTTTCATTTGTTTGAATCTGTTTAATAGTATCTTGATTTCTCATAAAATCATTTGTTTCCATTTGCTCCACTCTAACTCTGAAGGAATTATTCTCCTCAGTGAGCTTTTGAGATTCTTTTTCCATCTGGCAAATTTGGCTTTTTAAGGTAT
>JAQQSV010008691.1:0-13707 GCA_028646515.1 Pseudochirops corinnae | reverse complement strand
TATAAACACATACATACACATACATACATACATATATGTATGTATAGGAGGGTATATGTATATATAAATATGTATGTGAGTGTGGCTATATGTATGTTCATGTATATATATATAGAGAGAGAGAGGTCACAGGATGAGTTGAATATGAAGGGATGATATCTAAAAAATAAAATTAAGAGGTAAGAGAGGAATTTATTGGGAGGAGAAAGGGAGAGATAGATTAGGGTAAATTATGTCATATAAAAGAGGCAAGAGAAAACTGTTACAGTGGAGGGGAAGAGCAGGAAGATAAAAGGGAATGGGACAACCTTATTTTCATTGAATTTGGCTTAAGGAGGGAATTATTTACACACTTAATTGGGTATCTTTCCATACAGGAAAATAGGGGGGTAGGAGATAAGAGGGGGGTGATAGAAGGGAGGTCAGATTGGGGGAGAGGGTAGTTAGAATCAAACATTTTGGAAAAGAGATAGGGTCAAAGGAGAAAATAGAATAGTGGGGGACAGGATAGGATGGAGGGAAATATAGTTGGCCTTTCATAATATAACTACTATGGAAATGATTTGGGTAATTAAAATGTACTGTGTATATTGAATTGCTTATCTTCCCAGTGGGGTAGGTGAGGAGGGAAGAAAGGAAAAAATCTAGAACTCAAAGTTTTAAAAACAAATGTTTAAAAAAAAAATTTGTTTTTTTTTTTTTTTATATGCAACCGGGAAACAAGATATACAGGCACTGGGATATAGAAATCCGTCTTGCCCTTCTAGAAAGTTAGGGGGCTGATGGGGGAGGATATAAGAGAGAACAGATTGGGGAAAGGGGTGTTCAGTAGGCTTACTATTTAGGGGTGAGGGGAAAGACGGGGAAAAAATTGTGACTCAAAAATCTTGTGGAAATGAATGTTGAAAACAAGAAATAAATACATAAATTTTAAAAGCATATTTTTGTTCTAGCATGTGTTAGACCACTTTGGGGGCATAATAAAACTGTCATTAACAAGGAATGAACCAAAAATGTTTTTTCCATTTAACCCTCAGTGACCCAGAAAGTTCACTAACCAGAATAATCCATTCTCTAAGCATCCAGCTATTTAGTACCATGAGCACTTTTTAATTGCTTGCTACATGGCAGGCACTGTACTAGGCAGAAGAGACAGAGACAAAAATGAAACCATTCTGGCATTTCTGAAGCTTACATTCTACATCTACACAGATAAATCAATACAAAATATATACAAAGTTCCTACAAGTTCTCCTAGAGGAGAGAGCACCATGAGCTTTAGTATTTAGATAGGCTTTTTATAAGTGGTTCAATTTGAATTGAGTTTTCCAACTAATTGGGGTTTTGCTATAATTTATCAAGATGAATTATTAGTGTTTATTGTGATAGTTTCCTTAATTTGTAAGTTTGAGCATAGAATAATCATGGAATTTAGACTTTAGAGATCATTTCATCTCATCCCCTGTCAGGAAACTTAGGTCCACAGAGGTTAAGCAACATACAGAAGGCACAAAAGTAATAAGCTGCAAAGTTGAGATTCAAGTTAAGATTCTGTGATGCTATAGTCCAGTGATTCTCAACCTTCCTAATGCCGTGACCCTTTAATACTTGTATGTGGGTGTATATGCATGTGGGTGGACCCACCTGGAGATAGATAGAGGAGCAGTGTCTCGGTTCCTAAGACCATTGGAAATATATGTTTTCTGATGGTCTTACACAACCCCGTTCAACCCTCCAAAGGGGTCACAACCCACAGGTTGAGAACTGCTGCTATAGTCGGTGTTGTTCTTTTCACAGTACCATTCTGTCTCAACAAGATGAATTTTTTTTTCAAGTTTAACAAACCATGTTTTCATATGCTATCACTTCTACTGAGAAATACAAACCATCAGCTAAATTATTCTTTATGAAATAGGTCAAAACAGAAAAACAATAGTTTGCCAATAGTCTTGCTAAACATTTGAAGATCCCTGCACATGTGGAACTAGCCTGCATTACTAAGCAAGGGATATATAGCTTTGTCCTTTCTTCTATATTCTGTCCTTCCCTCCAGAATCTGGGAAGGAGGCCTTGTTATAGAAAGTGCAAAAAAAAAAAAAGCATAACAAACAATAAGTTAAAATATTAGAGCAGTTTTAAATTTATAAAAAAACATGACACTACGAATAAAGATTCAGGGGTGATTATTCACTGAAGTAGAAAAAATATACAAGATAGAGTGAGCCAGATAATAAAAATGACTGAACACTATGGAGACATGGATAAATACTATTTCATAGCCCATCATCATTAAAGTCCTCAATTTAAATAATAGAATTACTAGCTTTTAAATCTCCAACTCCCAGTTACTTAGTTCTTATATAATTATATTGTCTTTAGCTATAGGAAGGAATCCAATATTGGATGAAGTGCACTTGATCCATTATTTTCTCCAGCTAATCTTGTTACTATTTCTTCACTTGTTGCAGTAGTGATATTATTCACTGGCTCACAGTAGGCACTTAATAAGTTTTATATGATCAATTTCAGAGTCTTTATCAAATACTTAATAGATCTAAGCAAATGGCTATTAGGTAGACTGTTAAAAATAAAAATGTGTTAACTGGACAAACCAAGCTCAAACATCTATGTTGTCCATGACCAACATGAAAATATTTATAATGTGAAGGTATATGTATTTATATCAGACTGCATGCTGTCCTTGGGGGAGTGGGAGAGGAGAGAAGGGGAGAAAACTTGGAAATCAAAAGCTTTTGGAACTGAATGTTGTAAATTAAAAATAAATTAATTTATAAAAAATAACGTATGTTGGTATTGATCAGATTAAACCTAGAAGAGAACTGGATACAGGTAGATACAACTATAAGTGGATACAACTATATTTAAATCACTAGTTTACAAAGCTATTAAAATCAATATGCTAAAGAATACATAACAGGATTTTCTTTGTTATATAAGTTCTCTACGATACAACTTTAACTGTATTTGATCGAAGTGTTCCTAACATACTTTGTTTTTAATACCGAGTCCACTGAAAAGAGAATACTAGGAATAATTCTTTTTTGTTTATGTTTCTAAGCATCATGTTTTTCTTTCATTTTATTCATAAAAAGATCTGTGTAGTTATTTCATGTAAAGATAACGGAAATATTTTAAATATATTTAATGTACGCTTATTATTTTGCTTATATTTGAAATTAGCCATGGGAAAAGAAGACATGGTAATTATTTAAGCTGCCTGTGCCTGAAATACAAAGCAGTATAGGAAGTACTAGCCTCTATTTGAGATTAAATTAAAAAAAATTATATTCTTAGGAAATTCACCTTTTAAAAAGTGTGTGTCCTTTAAAAAAAAAACCTGACATCAAAGCTGTTGGAAGTAATTAAACTAAATTCTCTGATTATTAAGGAGAGATAAGATAGGCGCCCAACTTAAATACAGAATATAGTATGAAAAGTGCTTATTAGAGGTAGCAACAGCTGCTATGAAAATTCAGAGGATGAGAGAGGTCATATTTGATTGCAGATCAGAGAAGTCTTTATAGAAAAGGTTAGCCTTGAAAAATGAATGGGTAGGATTTCATTTTTTGAATAGTATTTTATTTTTTCTAATTATACGTACTGACAAATTTTAACATTGATTTAAAAATTTTGAGTTCCAGATTTTCTCCCTCCCTCCTTCATTTCCCCCTTCCCTAAAATAGTAAGCAGTTTGATATAAGTTATATATTTCCAGTCATGTAAAACATATTTCCATATTAGTCATATTCTGGAAGAAGAAACAGACCAAAAGAAAAAAAATATGAAAAAAATAAAGAAAGGACAATAGTATGTTTTAATCTGTATTGAGACTCCATCAATTCTTTCTCTGATTATGAATACATGAGACTTTTGGAATTGTCTTGGATCATCATAGTGTTGTGAATAACTAAGTCATTGATAGTTGGTTTTCATACATTGTTGCTCTTCCTGTGTACAATGTTCTCCTGGTTCTATGTACTTCACTTTGCATTAGTTCACATAAGTCTTTTTAGGTTTTTTCTGAAAACCACTTGCTCGTCATTTCTTATAGCACATTAGTATTCCATTACATTCCTGTACCACAACTTGTTCAGCCATTCATGCCTTGATGGATATACCCTCACTGTCCAATTCTTTGCCACCACAAAAAGAGCAGCTATAAATGTTGTTGTACAAGTTGGTCCTTTTTCCTTATTTTTTGATCTCTTTGGGATACAAACCTAATGGTAGTGGCATTGTTGGATCAAAGGGTATGCACAGCTTTTTTTTTTAACTTTTATTTATTTTAGTTTACATCATTCATTTCCACGAGATTTTAAGTTACAAATTTTCTCCCCATCTTTCCCATACCCACCACCCCAAAATAACAATCCCACTGTATAACCCCTCCCCCAGTCTATTCTCTCCTATGTCCTCCCCCATCACCCCTCTGACTTTCCAGCAGGGAAAGATGGATCTCCCTACCACAGTGCCTGTGTATCTTAAATTCCAGTTGGATATAGTTAATAATAATAATTGTATGTATATATATATATATATACATATATATATATTTTAACATTTGATTATAGAGCTTTAAGTTCTAGATTCTTTCTCATCCTCCCTTGTCACCCACTCCCACTGGAAGAACAAGCCATCAAATACAGGCTGTACATATGTAATTACGCAGAACCTCTCCACAGTGGGCATATTGTGAGAGATTGTTTACATGTCCCTCCTTCCTCGTAGCTGAGCTGACTTTAGCGTAAAGTATATTTGTGTGCGTTTTGAAGTTCTAGAATTTGTTTAGAGTCATATTTTGTGGGTATTTTGAGGTGGCTATGTGAGAGCTGCAATATGTTGCTGCTCCTACGCCGCCATCTTGGATCCGCCGGGTATGCACAGCTTTATAGCCCTTTGGGCAGAGTTCCAAATTGCCCCCCAGAATGGTTCATAACTCCACCAGCATTAGTTTGTGGGTAGAATTTCAACACAAGGAATTGTGTGTGTATATGTTTATGTACATGTCTAAGGTTTACAGGGTATATTCTAGGCATAGGGAGTGATGTGAATATAGGCACGTAGGCACATGGAAACATGGAATGTGTTTGGTAAACACCAAGTAAACTAATTTGGCTGGAATATAGGAGATGTGGAATGCAGTAAATGGGACCTGATAGTGTAGGCAGTTGTAAATATGATTTTCAAAATTCCAAATCTGATTGAAGCCAGATTACTGAAAACCTTGAGTGCTAGACTAATGATTTTGTGCTTGATTTTGAAATCTAGTGAATTGCTTTGAACGGAAAAGTGATAAAGAGTCATGAGATCATATATTTAGAGCTGAAAGGGGACCTAAGAGGCCAGTTAGTTCAGCCCCCTTATTTTACAAGCTAGACAACCAAGACCCGGTGAGATAAAATGACCTTCTCATGATCAGAGATGTCCATTAGGATGATTAAAATGGCAGCAGCAAGAAAATTGGGAAGAAGAAAATCAAGTCAAGAAGAATTACTAGGAGGCTTTTACAATAATCTGAATAAGAGATGGCAAATCCAGATACAATAGACAAGAAAAAGAAACATTAAAAGCTATTTTAAAGATAGGAAGCTAGATTTAGGTGACATTAGGTAGAGATGTGGTGGTTAAAAGATGAAATGACTGAAGAAGCAGAAGTTCAAGCTTCCAAGCACTTTGATTTTTTAAGCAGTTCATGCCAATTGCCTAACAAATCAGAACCAGGCCTCTTCCTCCGCTTATGGCTGGACCTTGAATACCAGAGGAGACTGACTTTTATACATTCGCAAGAATTAACCAATAAGTCCAGTTAATTAAAAGGAAACAGTATAACATTGGATCATTTCACTAATAATTGGATGAAAGATTAGGGACTTCCCAAGTTCGATGGGAGAGAACGAACAGGTTTAATTCCCTGAAATCAGAAAGAGAAGTATCCCACTCCCCCCAAGTATCTAACTTATATAGAGCCCAGTTTTTAGATAAGACATATAGATTGCTTGAAATGTACAATTGTGAGAAAATTCCTTGCATCAGTTTTTGGATCTGACTAGGTTTCTGGTCAGCATAATCTAGGTTCTTGATTAATTGTCTCAAAGTAGCAGGTAGGGATTTGTAGGGCCAATGCAATATTTATAGCACCCATGATCATGATAAAGACCGTGACTATAAGTATTGCATGCTGTTCAATCACAACATATACCAGATTCTCCAGACAGAGGACAGAACTGAAGGATTTATTTAGACAACAAAAAACCAAATCCCAAAACAAGTAAGCCAGTTCCATCATAGTACCAAAGATATTCAGAAGCCATAATAACACTGAAAATCACAGCATCCTTCAGCCTTCCCACAAACCAATACAAGATCAGTATTTACTCACAGGCTTATCTGACTCCTTGCCTGAGTGTTCTCTCTCCCCCACCCATCTGGCTAGCTGTGAACACCAGTTTACTGTGGGCTCAGCTTCTCTTCAGGAAAATTCCTCCTACCACAGGCTCCCTGTGACTACATTCAGCCTATTAGAGGGCAGAGTTTATCTTCACAGCAGGAAAGCTTCCTGTGGGCTCTGCTCCACCCTTTAGCAAATTGCCTCCATTACAGGCTCCATGTGATTACTAGAGAGCAGAGTTTACTTTCACAGCAGGGGAGGTATCCAAATTCCCTCCTAGGTCTGTTAAGGGGCAGGGAGGATCTCAAATTCCCATTCCCATTACAGGGTGATCTAGCTTCCCAGCTACACAGGGTTAGGTTGAAACAATGTAGTAAGATTTTTTTTCCCCCCAATTCCCACAGTTGAATAAAGTTTTCTTCCGGGGACAGAATTTGGACTAGAGCCATAATTAAATGGAAAGGAAACTTAACTCAATACAGAATTGAGTCACAAGATTGAGTCAGGGTGGTTCATTCACTTCTCATAATTAACCACTTGCTGTCCTATTCCCCTCAATTTCCTCAGAGAGAATACAGGGAAATTGAGAGTCAAATAGGTCTCTAGGGTTTTTAGAACTATGGATATACTTGGATAGAAGAGTTTCTTTCAATGTCCATTTTGAGTCGCATTTCTGTTCTGGGTTTGTTGTAGGCAGAATGAAATAGAAAATTAAAAACTCAGTTTTTAATCTTCATCAGTAAGTAATTATTGAATAGATTTCTGCCCACATGCTATTTTTATCATTAATCTTAGTTTTTATAATAATATTAGTTTTTGTTTTCTGAAGGCACTGCTTGAAGAGAAACAAAAAGAAGAAGATATTGAGAAAATGAAAGAAACATTGTCTCACCTTGTACAAAATGCTGCTGTACAAACCAGGAAAGAAGTAAGAGACTCATAATACTGTTAACATTAAAATAAAACTAGAAAAATATGCACATAATAGCTAAATATTGCATACTGTCTTAAGAGGTATTTGCTAGAATACCTACATGAAGAACAAGCATATAACTGCATTTTCAGTAAAGGCTTGTGAAATAGTTTGCAGGAAGTTTGTTTGAGCTAGCAATTGTGTGTGTGAGAGATAGAGACAGAGAGACAAAGAGTGTGTGTGTGTTCATGTGTGCACACAAATGTGCCCATGTGCATGCATACATATGCAACAGACAGAAACACAAAGACACAAAGAGAGTGGAGAGAGAGGGGAAACAGACAGACATACAAAGAGAAGGAAAAGAAAGAAGATATGATGTTTCTTGACCAAAGTGAAGAGAGGACTGTGGAAGAGACTAAAAGAAGAGATTTTAAAAGAAATTTGTGACCAGAAAACTGGGACTCAGTTATTATTGCAGCATAGTGAAGTAAAAACAGTGTTGCATTTGGATTCATTGGAATCAAGTTCAAATCCAAGCTCTTCCAGCTTTGTAATAGAACTTAAAATTCAAAATAGGCTTAACAACTAAAGTCTGAAAAAATCCTCACTTTATATATTCCTGACAAGTAGTCATCCAACCCCTGCTTAAAGCCCTCCATGGAGACGAATCCCACTATTTTTCAAGGCAGTCCATTCTACTTTTGGACAACTCTTAATGGTTAGAAAGGTTTTCTGGACATCAAGCTTAAATTTGCCTGTCTGCTATTTCTACCCATTGCTCCTAATTCTGCCTTCTGAAGCCAAACAGAACAAATATAATCTCTCTTTCACAGAATAACTCTTTAGAGGAGAGTGAGAAAGAAGGAAATAAACATTTATTAAGTACCTACTTTGTGCCCGGCTATGCCAAGCACTTTACAGATATCATCTGGTTTGATCCTCACAACAACCCTGAGAGTTAGGTGCTGTTATTATCATCACTATTTTGCAGATGATAAAACTGAGGCAGAGGTTAAAGGCCTTGTCTGGAGTCACAGAGCTAGTAAGTGTCTGATCACATTTGAACTCAGCTTTTCCTGATTTCAGACCCACCACACTCTGTCCATGATACCACCAAGCTGCCTTAATGCATGAAGACAACTTTCATGTCTTCACTGAGTCTTCTCTTCTTTAAGGAAAACATGTCCAGTTCCTTCACTGAATCTTCATATGATGTGAATTGAAACTAGACCTTTTACTCTCCTGTTTGCTCTTTTCCGGATACTTGTCCACTTGTCATGTACTTTTTAAGTCATGGCACTCTGAACACTGGATACTATCTCTCTTGAGTTTTCATAACTCTGCTGTCTTGATTCTTCTTTACCTTGCTAACAGTTTCTTTTCAGTATCGTTTGCAAGATCTTCATTCATGCCACAGCTTGGGAGTCTCCAAGACTCTGTCCTGGCCTCTCTTCACTGTTTTCACTATACTAACTTGTTTGGTGACTTCATTGGATCCTGTGCATTCAGTTATCATCTCTATGCAAATGATTCCCACTAACATATCCCACTGCTGATTCATATTGAATCAATCCATTAAAATCCCTCAAATCTTTTCAGATAAACTACGTCTCCATCTTCTTGTACTTATAAGGTTGATTTTTCTGAAATCGTGTAAGAATTTGCATTTATTCCTACTGAATTTCTTCTTACTAGATTCTGCCCGGTGCTCATCTGTCATTCAATATAAAAATATCCCTCCCAACTTTGTGTCACCTAAAGATTTTATAATCATATCATCTATGTCTTAATCCACTTGATTATCCCCCTGTTGTAACACCAGAACCAAGTACAGCTCTGCAGATGTCCTCCCAGGTCAATGTTGAACTGTTAATGACTACTCTGACTTTCGCCTACAATCAACTGCAATCCATCTAATTGTATTATCATGTAGTGCACTTTTCTCCATTGTTTCCCCAAGAAGAGTGTGAGATTATTTATCAGATGGTTTACTAAAAATCTAAGCAAACATTATCTACACATGCCCCTGATTTACTAGTTTTGTAACTATGTCAAAAAGTAAAAAAGGATACTCTTTATAATCAGCACTTCCTTTTTTAGATGCTCATTAACAATCTCCTAAATGATCTATCCTACAATTTTTCCAGATACTAGAGTCTACCTCACTGGTTTGCAGTTTGTGAATTATGTTCTTTATTTGTTCTTTATTGACTTTTAAAAAAGAGAACAGCAATCCATTCTTATCTAGACCTGTATTCCCTTTCCTGTTTTCTGTGATCTTTCATATATCTCTTACAATGGCTTAGTGATCCTCTCTGCCATTTCTTCAGTACCCAAGCATTTCGACAACATGAATTCATAATCATCTCTCTCATACTTCCTCCTTATTTTGTGTTCCAGCTGCCTGTGAGCCATTTTTAATTTCGCGTTGCATCGCCATGGTTATTCTCCTTTCAAGAGTAAATCAAAAGCAAAACAAGAATTGAACAGGTCCATCCTATTTCTGTTTCCACTTATCCCACCCACTCCAAGCAAAGGTCTTACCCATTATCTGACCCTCTTCTTTTTCACAGTATGGCTGTTCCTACTCCAAACCCCTTTGTGTGTGAGGGGATGGGACTGAGCTGCTTCTGCCAGCCTTAATTCCTTTGGGGCTTTAGCATTCCTGATGCTGATTCACAGAACCATTCACAGGACAGTTTTTACATTATCCCATTCCTGCCTTTGCTCTCTTTTCTGTATTTTAAGCTCTGGGTTGATTGGTAAGCTAAAAATCCTGGAAAAATCTGTCTTTACTAGGGGCTACCACTTCTCCCTTTATTTCTATATGCTTTCCAGTTCAGCCCCCAACCACTTGGTTTACCCGAAACTGTTCACTCTAAACAGGTACTTGGAATGTATTCATTGTCAGATCACACGGCCTTTTCTCAACACTTATCCTTCTTAACCTCCAGACTTGACTCACCTTTTCATCCTGGGTATGATCAGTCTGAGTTTTCCTAATTGTTCTTTCTTCATCTTGCTAACCTTTCTTTCTCAGTATTTTTGCTAGATCTTCATCCATATCATGTCCACTAATGTGATTTGTCTCTAAAGCTCTGTACTGACCTTTCTTTACTTTTCTCTCTATGCTAACTTGCTTGGGGATCTCCTTGGTTCCTGTGGGTTCAGTTATCATTATCTGTGCAAATGGTTCCCACATCTGCATACCTAGCCCTAGTCTTAGTGATGGGAACTTCAGTGTCCCATCATTAACTGCCTAATGAGCATTTTGAAATGGATATCTTAAAAGTATCTCATGTTCATCATTTCCAAAATAAAACTCATTATCTTCCCCAGCAAATCCTTACCTTTTCTCAGCTTCACTATTGATGTGGGGGGCACTGCTGTACTCTCAATCACACAGATTTGCACCCATGGTGTTGTCTTCAATTCTTCCTCTTACCCCACAAACCCAGTCAGTTGCCAAATCTTATCATTTCTACCTCCATACATCCTACTTTATACCCCCTTGTTATTCAGACAACCACATCCCTTGTTAAGACTTTAAATACCTTTTACCTTCTCTGTTATACAACCTTCTGACAGATTTCCCTACAAGTCTCTTCCTGTTCTTCATTCTCTTTTCACAGAGCTACAAAGTGATTTTTTCCAAAAGTATAGATATGAAGATATAATTCTTGTTACTAAGTTAACTGCAACAGCTCCTTCTTACTTCTTGAATCGACTATAGGCTGCTCTCTTTGGCATTTAAACATTTCACAACCTGACCCTTTTTATTTTCCCAGTCAAATAACTCTTTATTCCCTTCCATATACAGTGTGGTTGAGCCATTCTGCAGTACTTGCTGTTCCTCATAGGATACTCCATCTTCTGTTTCCATTCTTTTACACTGGCTGTTTCCCCGGCATAAAATGTTTTTCCTATTCACCTTCTAACTTTCCTGTGGCTTTCTTCAAGAATTAACCCAAGTGTTACCTTCTGCAAAAGGTCTTTCCTGGTTCCCCTGGTTGTTAATGCCTTCATAGATTGAGAAATTGACAGCTTGGAAGGGAACTTAGATATACCATCTAGCCTAATCCCCACCCTTTAAAGATAAGAAGGTGAGATCTAGAGGTTTTAAATGACTTGCCTTGGGTCACACAGTTAATAAGTGTTTGAGGCTGAAATTGAACTCAGGTCTTTTTACTTTAAGTCCACCACTATCCATATGCCATGCTTCCAATCTACCTCTCTAATATTGCCTTTCAGGTACTCTGTATGTGTATCTCTGTTATGTACCTGTTCATATATGTGGTGTCTCCCCCATTAAACTCCTTAAAGGCAGGAACTGTTTTTTGCTTTTTAATTTTATCACCAACACTTAGGTGAGTGCCTAACCTAAAATGTAGTTAATATATGTTTATTAATTAATTAATTGGTATGTTCCCTGTGGATAATAGAGCACTTTCTTCAGACTTCATTTTTCTTCCTTATTGATATAGTTTACACTTGGACTTTGAAACTTCATTCTTAGACAGGTAAACTTGTTTTTATTTGATTTTTTTTTAAGTTTATTTATTTTTGGTTTTCAACATTCATTTTCATAAGTTTTAAATTTTCTCCCCTTGCCCTCTCTCCACCTTCCCCAAGAAAGCATGCAATGTGATCTATATATATATATATACTACCAATAAATATACTTTCACATTAGTCATGTTGTATAGAAGAACCAAAACAAATAGGAGGACCCATGATAAAGAAAAAAAAAAAGAAAATAGTCTGCTTTACTCTGCATTCAGACCCCATAGTTCTTTCTCTGGATGTGGATAGCATTTTCCATTATGAGGCCTTTAGAATTATTTCAGGTCCTTGCATTGCTGAGAAGAGCTGAGTCTGTCAAAGTCAGTCATCTCACATTGTAGCTGTTACTGTGTACAGTGTTCTCCTGGTTCTCCTCATTTCACTCAGCATCAGTTCATATAAGTCGTTCGAGGTTTTTCTGAAGTCTTCCTGTTCATCATTTCTTATAGCACAATGGTATTCCATTACATTCATATACCACCCCTTGTCCAGCCATTCCCCAATTGATGGGCATGCCCCCAATTTCCAGTTCTTAGCCACCACAGAAGGAGCTACTATAAATATTTTTGTACATGTGGGTACTTTTCCAATTTTTATGATCTCTTTGGGATAGACACCTCTAACTGGTATTGCTGGGTCTGCACATTTTTATAGCCTTTTGGGCATAGTTTCAGATTGCTCTCCAGAATGGTTGGATCAGCTCACAACTCCACCAACAATGAATTAGTGTTTCAGCTTTCCCACATCTTCTCCAGCATTTATAATTTTCCTGTTTTGTCATGTTAGCCAATCTGATAGGCATGATGTGGCACCTCAGAGTTGTTTTGATTTGCATCTTTCTAATCAATAGTGATTTAAAGCATTCTTTCATATGACTATAGATAGCTTTAATTTCTTCCTCTGAAAACTACCTGTTCATATCCTTTGACCATTTATCAATTGGGGATTGATTTGTATTCTTATAAATTTGACTCAGTTCTCTATATATTTTAGAAATGAGGCCTTTATCCAGAGACATTAGTTGTAAAAATTCTTTCCCAGTTTTCTGTTTTGCTCTTAATCTTGGTTGCATTGGCTTTGTTTGTGCAAAAACTTTTCAATTTAATTTAACTAAAATTATCCATTTTGCATTTCATAATGTTCTCTATCTCTTGTTTGCTCATAAATTCCTCCATTCTCCATAAATCTGACAGATAAACTATTTGTTGTGGCCCTAATTTGTTAATAGTTTCAACCTTTATATCTAAATCATGTACCCATTTGGACTTTATTTTGGCATATGGTGTCAAACATTGGTCAATGCCCAGTTTCGGCCATACTGTTTTCCAGTTTTTCTAGAAGTTTTTGTCAAATGGTGAGTTTTTATCCCAGAAGCTGGGGTCTTTGAATTTATCAAACAGTAGATTGTAATGTAATGTAATTCAATGTAATCATTGATTACTGTGTCTTGTATGCCTAACCTAGTCCACTGATCTCCCCTCTATTTTTTAGCCAATATCAGGTAGTTTTGATGATTTCTGCTTTATGGTGCAATTTTTTTTTTTTTATTTACTCATTTACTTTTAATTTACAAGATTCAGTTCCACAATCACTTGGGTTTCAGATTTTCTCCCCTCCCTTTCCCCCCCCCCCCATGGTGGCGTGCAATCATGTATAGGATCTGCAAATACTTTCACATTGTACAACAGTTTGGTCATATAGAAGGGCTGCAACCAGTGAGTGATCACTGGGAAAAGAAAAACAAAAACAACAACCAAAAAAAAAAACCAAAAAAAAAACAAAACCAGACATGAAAGAGAATGACAGCTAGTTTTGCTTC
>JAQQSV010008690.1:0-13708 GCA_028646515.1 Pseudochirops corinnae | reverse complement strand
AGGCAGAGGTTAGGATGAAGAAGATAGGAGTCCAGGTTCTGGAAGCTACTTTGTGGAAAACATTTGGACCCCAGACTATCTCCGAAGCAGGACTGAATAACTGATTATAGAAACCTTAAATAACTACACACATACCCTGCAAAGAAATCTCTAGTTGTTTCTTTTTTATGAAATAGAGTAGGAGGACTGGCTCTTACTAGTATTTCATTTCTGATTTCACTGGTATTTAATGCCATGGGTGGAACTAGCGACAGATAGCTTTTCTTTTTGAATGCATCTGAAATATACCTTCAGTGCAACCACACATGAACGAGATTCCCTAGTACTTTGCAGAGGACAGAGGCTTTCAGACAGAGCTGGACTTAAACCTCAAACACACCCCTCCCTGTTCCTGCAGTTTGATACTGATTTGCATTAGAGGATATAGAAAGGGAGTCTAAAGACTCAGAGCACAAAACCTTAATTATAAATACTACCCTAGCAGTTTATTCATTTATGAGGGTTTGGTTTGTTGTTTTTTCGGAGATGCTGAAAATCTGTGGTGATTACTCTGCTGTAGATCTATTTCTTTCCCAATTAACTGAGTAAAAGGGCCTTTTTTGCTTCAAGAGTCCACAATTTAAACTTAAAAGATAGTGATTAGCTCCCAAGGAAAATCACTACAATTTCCTTCCCATCCTGTAGGGGCTCATAAATAACTGCATGATTAAGAACTGGGAAGGGGTAGAGGATGCTTACTTTCTGATTTCCTTTTCTGCCCAGTAAAAGAAGGGAATAGAGAAGGGTGGGAGTGAATGGAGTGGGATCAGTAGTCCTTTATGCTCTTTATGGTATCACAATCAGAATGATGAGATCACTGGTTCTCCTGAGCTAAGGGAACAAGCCCACCTCCCTTTGGGGAATGAACCCATAAGGAAGGAAAATGGACACAAGTCAATGAATAATTTAGCATAGTAAGGGGAGCTGGGAGTACTGCTGCTGCCAGAAAGGGTCAAACCATCCCATGCTATGAAAGCTGCAAAAGGTAGGGATTGAGAAGTTAAAGGACCCTGAAAGAGAAGGCTTCTGTCTGTAGGTGCAAGAAACCTGTTCTTTGTATTTCAAATGTGGGGTCTATGAGAATCTGTCAAGATGAAATAATCATTTTTGTGTACTCATCCCTGAATCTTTTTTAAATTCAAAAAGCATGTAAATGGTTCACATTAAGAAATTCCCATAGAGAACCATAACATCTCTAGTGCATGCATTTTTACAAAAACCTATTTGTAGGCATAGTTCAGGGCCCCAAAAAGACATCCTTTCAAAATAATCCCCACCTGGGAACTGACGTCTACATCCTTTTGACTAAAAGCAGGGTGTAATGGAAAGAAGTCTGTACTTGGAGTCAAGAAAGTTGGGACAGTAGTTCTCATATTTATTGATTGTGTGACTCTGGACAAATCACCCCACCCCTCTAAGTATTCCTTTACCTGCAAAATCTTGCCTGCAAAGAGAGTTCTTTGAAAAACTTGAAGAGCTATGGAAATGCGAGTTGTTATTATTAATCCTGCTGATATGCAATTAACTTTGGGAGGGGACAACTCTTTGAGTTATCAAATATTTGCATGAGCTAATCACTGTCTTTTATGTTTAAATTGTGGGCTCTTGAAGCAAAAAAGGCCCTTTATTTACAGGGAGATGTTCATGAAAAAAAGACATTTATACCTACCTATACCATGTTCAGACCCTGATGATTTTACATATTTGGGTTATAAAATAAGTCTAATAATGTTATTTTGAGACTTTTTATGGACTCCTAAGCTCTATTTTCTAAAAGCACCCTTGAGTTAATAATAAATTTTGACAGGAATTGGTTATTTGGGTTCTTCCTAGAGTTGCTACAATAATGCTACTGCTTATAGTCCATCGGGTTCTACCAAAGCAAGGTGTGTTTTGTGCTTTCCTGATACATTGCACTCTACAAATGTAAAGTGTTGTTGTTATTAATATTAATGTATGCCTAGTGGTCAAAAAGAGTCTTTCTGCCTAAGCACATTATTTACTGCCAAGTGGCCAGTGACAGCCACTGGGAATTTTAGTGCTATCAGAATCTTCATAAAGACATCATTCAGATCCTGCTTTGTGGCATTAAGGAGCTCTTCAACTATCTTTTGTTACTTCTATGAGATTTCAGAAAACCTGAGGAGCATCCCCTCACAGTTTGAAGTAATTTGCAGTAGCACACAAGTGGTGGTAGCTAATGCGGCTGAAAGGAAGTGAGTGGCACTAATGTAACTTTTTGATAGATCTTGAAGTCACACAGGTATCTTACAGCATCCAATTCATTACAAGAAAATTAAGGTGAGGGATCTGGTTTAAGTCGGTAAAGTAAAGAAAAGATGGTTTTTGGGGGTGGTTGCCAAAGTGGCACAGGTATTGAACAAAATATCATTATATGGTGGCAAACCTTCCAAACAAGTTTCCTCACAGCTACATAAAAATATGTTAGAAACTTCAAATTCAAGGACACTGACTCATCCACAGAATGAGATATATGTTTTTTCCCAAAACAAAGGGAAAAAATAGATATTCTCATTTGTTCATGGAGTTTTATAACATTTAGTTACTAAAAAAAATAAAATTTATCTAAAACTCCATACACATCTCCTGAACATTGTATATAATATTGGACTTAGTTAATGTGTTGCTTAGTTTTGCTGAACTGTTTTTCTCTTTTTTTGCTTTAAGAAATGACTTCCTAGAAAGGTAAGAGGAAGCAGTGAAGGACATATTGGTGAATGAAGTCGACAAAGAAATTTTAAATTAAAGACAAAATACAATCATGCCATCAAATTCACTGCACAATTGACTGGAATTGTTTTATATTCAGTGGGATGAACTTATTCTTCAAAAATGAAATTGGTATTATTTTTATTAATATAAATCCTAAGGAATCTTTTCTAAAATATCTATTAAAACTATATAATTATATAAGTTTCATACCACATCCACAAAAGAGGGAAATGAATACTTAAAAATAGATTTTTTTTAAAAGGTGAAACAATTTCTCATGTGAGATACTGCAATTTTATAATGCCTCTCTGAAGTTCAGTAGAACTGACATTGAGTGCTAAGTTCTATTGTTTTTCCTTACATTTTCTAAGTCCCAAATGTATCCTCACTGAACTTGTGTATTTGACTAAACAAATTATAAATAAACACACAATGCAGGAGCGTATCAGCATCAAGTACAGTTTACAAAATGAGACTACATCTTAGTGGACCTTGAATCTCGTCTTGGGCTGTGTTGTATATTGCATTGTGCATGTGTATTATACAGTGATAAAGAACTTCCATAAGTGTTTAGTTTGTGGTAGGGAGTATTGGAGAGGGGGGACAAATATTAGCACCTGAGATTTTATTATTATTAGGAAATTTGTTGCGAAAACTTGTTCTACTGATGATAATTGGCAACTCATCTATAATTTATACTCTTAGATATTTAGAAATACTTAGATATAATTAAGAAAACAATAGTTATCTCAGATACTAAGAGATTAATTGATTTACACATGATTACAGAGCTAGTATGTATCAGAGATAGGACTCAAACCTCATCATAAGTACAGTGCACATTTATATTTTCTATGTATTGTATATGAATACATGTTGTTACTAATACATAATCCATTTACAATTATTTAGAACTTTAAGGTGTGCAAAGCACTTTACGTGTATGATCTCACTGGATCCTCATAATGACTCCGTAAGGTAGGTGTTATTATCTTCATTTTATGGTGAGGATATTAAAGCTGACAGAAATTAAGTGACTTGCCCAGGTTCACACAGCTTATAGTAGTTGAGGTAGAATTTGAACTCAGGTCTTCTTGATTCCAAATTCAGAATCTTATCCACTGCACCATGTATAACAAATGAATAAATTACGCTGTTCTAGGTACTGAGGTTATAAGTACAAAAGTGGTTTAGTCTCTGCCCTCAGGAAGCTTGTATTAAATTGCAGGAGGAGCAGCTAGTTGACACAGAGGATAGAATGCCAGGCCTGAAGTCAAGAAGACCCATCTTCCCGAGTTTAAATCTTGCCTCAGATACGTCCTAGCTGTGTGACCCTGGACAAGTCACTTAATCCTGTTTGTCTCAGTTCCTCATCTGTTAAAAAAAAAATGAGCTAGAGAAGGAAATAGCAAACCACTCTAGTATCTTTGCCAAGAAAACCCCCATTAGGATCACCAAGAGTCGGACACAACTGAAATGACTGAACAACAACCAGGGAAGAGACTTTGAGTCTGGAGAGTCAAAACATTGAAGGTGATTGAAGTATCAAATGGCAATTGATTTTCATATCCTTTTCAGAAGCAATGGGAGTATTCATTTGATTACTGTTTGCAGTGCAAAAGGTAGAAAATATGGAAGGAAGGCTAAAAAGAAAAAGGAGAAGATTGTGTAACAGAGCAAGATATCTGGAGAGGATGACTAGAGGAAGCACCATTAGGTGCTGGCTGGATATAGTTTGTTAAGTGAGTAAGGTTACTTACCAAAAAGGACAGCTCAACCTCAGAGTGAAGTTCTAATGCTCCAAATATCAGTAAATAAAAGGTAAGAAAAGAAAGGCACAAAAGGACATGGATGTTTTTGGTACTAGACCTACCTATAAACTAAAATGAGTTGATTAGAAAACAAGTTATAGATAATAATCAATGAGTCCTTTTTTTTCCCTTTTTGGAGAATAAGCAGGTAGTCAGGCAGATCCTGTCCACCTCCTCCTTGAGTGCTTGTGTCTGATGAAGTTTAAGTCTGATTTTCATAGAAAACTGCTTGTAGTTTTCAGCTGTAGAGAGTAGTGCGCCACCTTAAAAACAGTGAGAGAAAGCTGCCAGAGGAAAAAAATTGTTAGAATGGGAAGCACAGGGCCATCCTGCTCTTTCCTTTGCCCATGCCCATTTTGTGGGCTACATGACTAGTTTTGTTCTTGGCGAGGTGAATATACATAGTAGACATGGGGGTGAGAATAATCGCCAGATAAAGCAATTCAATTACTTCATATTTTTGAAAATACTTTCATATTTATTCTCATTTGAACTTCAAAGTAACCATATAAAATACTTCAGGCATAATAGCTGTTACTTTGATACTTCGATGGCTCTCTAATATGTTGGAAGCTTAGTTCTTGTTGTTCAGTCATTCTTCACTCATGTCTGACTCACCGTGACTCCTTTTAGGGTTTTCTTGGCAAAGAGACTGGAGTGGTTTGTCATTTCCTTCTCTGGCGCATTTAACAGATGAGGAAACTGAGGCAAATGGGGTGAAGTGATTTATCCAGGGTCATACAGCTAGTAAGTGTCTAAGGTCAGATTTGAACTCACAAAGATGAGTCTTCCTGACTCCAGGGCCAGTGTTTTATCTACCACAGCACCTGGCCCCTAACACATTGGAAGGAGTATAGAATGTGGAGTTATGAGATCTCGACTCAAATCCTGTCCCTGCAGCCTACTGTCTTTGTGACTGTGGATAATTCACACATCATGGTTGGGCTTCTTTTGCCTATCTGGAAAAAGAGAAGAGATTGTATGGTGGCAAACACATATCAAGATTTCTGGATAGGATGAATATATGCACAGATACCCTTAAGATCCCTTCCAATTCTAATCATTTTGTGATCTCTGTGTGATTTGTGATTTTATCGGTATGGAGATACCCTCCACAGATGAATATCAAAATTCCTTTATTCCTTCTTCTCAAATGTACTTCTTGTTTTTCAATTATTCTCAACAAAAAGAAGACTTTCCTCTCATTCTTTTAGTCTGTGGACAGTACCAATCATTTATAGGTTGCCTCCCATTCTTGATAGATGACAACCCATCTCCTTTTTCACTGCCATGAACATTTCCATAATTTTATAAACGACACATCTTTAGCAAGTCCTTGTTAGAAACATCATGTAGCCTACTTGCATCCACCTTGCATCTCTCCATGGCCCTCAGAGTTATCTGCAATTTTGATTTTCCCACATAGTATTGTTAGACCATTACTGAAAAGATCTGCATCCAGAGAAAGAACTGATAAATGGCAGTATGTATAAAATGATTACATATATGTATATGCATGCATACATAAACAAATATATACATATTTGTGTCTAATGGTAGCCATCTCTGGGACAGGAGATGGGAGGGAAGAAAAAAAAAGAAATTTAAATGATAACTATTATATATTTAAAAGGACATAATAGATTTACAGTTTCATGTGAAATTATCTTTTTTTTATTATACTATGTTATGGAAATGCTTATTGTATTCCGTATTTTTTTAAAAGTAGTGAACAACTGTGACCACTAAAAGCATTGCACAGCTTCTGAAGTGTGAGGAAGACTGATCTCCTCCTATGCAATTCTGGGCCCTGCTCACTATCTATTTGTAGTACAGAGGACGGTCACTATCATAACTACTTTACAAGTGGTGCAATAGGTTCAAAGAGTTTAAGTGGATTGTCCATACAATGTTGTTAGTAAGAGAGCCAGTAGGGCAGCCCAGGTCTATTGCATCTCCATCTAATGCACCAATGCATATTCTACTCTCTCTCTCCAATGTCCTGTGGAGAGCCCAGTAGTCCTTACAAGGAAATTTATTCATAAATAACACTGCTACTCATGTCCTATAATCACACAGTGTTGAATATGACTTCGATTTATCGAGTTTTTTTTTCTACCTGTAACTCAAAAGTACTACTAAATGTAGTAGGAAATTTGGAAAGGAGATAAAAAAAATGTGTTTTCCAGTTCTGACCTGGGTATATGTATTGGTAATACCTTTTCAGCTCAAAGGGGAAAGAGTCAAAATCAGATTTTTCTGTTTAGAATTTATGTCGGTGTATTTTTTTTTCAATTTTTCTATCTTTACTGCAATCTAAATAAGATCTTTCATTACAACCTCAGAAAAGACCAGATTCTGAGTACTACATGCCTAGATTATTCCCCCTAATTTTTAGGAAATGGTGATCACCATTACTATTTAGAAGTGAAATTGTATTCTTCATATAGCCCACAGCACTAATAGACATCAACTGTGAATGGCATCATTAGCATTTTTGTATCTGTAAAGGATTTTTTTACTCTATATCTGATGGGTTGCTATTGTCTCTCTAATTTCTCAAATATTCAGGGAAAATGACCAGGAAAATTCTTTTTTCTTCTTATATAACTTTACCACCAAAATACACACCATTTTTCCCAGGACATATATTCCCTGTTCATGAATAACGATTGAAGATTTACAATAAGTCTCAAAGTGTCTGACTTTAAAGGCATATATTACTTTTTATTACAGCAAAATAAGTGATATGAAGGGATTGACCTCTGCATTTTACATAGTGGGAAGGAGGGTAGAAAATGAATGAATGTTATTTTCTGCCTTCTGTGAAGGAAGATGGCCATCAGAGTGTTGAGCAGTTTTCAGCCACTGTTCAGGAATGGTATTGGACATGAAAGATTAGAGGTTTTTTCCACCTTTTATATTATAGTAAGCTTCATTTCAGTTACAATACAGTAAGACAGACATGTTATAGAAAGATTCTCCATCATTTCTTTAGAGTTTAACAAATGAACAAAAACTACAAAAATACTAATAATTTTTCATAAGCAAAAATGTTAAGGTTGCTGATCCTGGTGTCTGTGGAAGTATCTAAAAAAAATCTATGGGGCCAGTTCCTTAAATGATCCCCAGAAAACATTGGTCTCATGTTTGTGTTTGCTAGGTCTCCTGATAATACTGTGAATCATGTCACTATCTCTGAATCTCGGTTTCTTTATCTCTAAAACATCATTTAGATAACCTGTCACCTCCATCCAGGCTGAACCACCCTATCCCTGATAACAAAATACAGACAATTTTTTTTTCTGCTGCAATTTTTTTTGTACAGAAATTACTGAATATTTCACTCATATTTTTAGCAAATCCTATTTTCAACATATCCTTCAAAGACAGACATATAATTGATCTAATTTTAAAATCTTATACTTCTATCTCCTGCTAGGAAATAGCATTCTTCATTGAAAATGAAACAGTTTATATAGAATGAATTAGTTAACTAGTCTTAGGTATAATCTTTGTAAGCAAATTGAGGCTGGAGGTTTTATTAAAATGCCTTGGATGAGGAAAATACTAGTAAAGCAGGGATTCAGTGCTGTATGGCATGACCTACATATGAACCAGGCATCGCTTGTGTAAACTTATTCAACTTTTTGGAAAGTAGGAGATTCTTAGTATTTGGTAACAAAAATTAAGGCTGAACTTCTCTCTTCTGAATTTAGTCTGAGGTACAGCAATATGAGATACTTTTTGCCCTGGGATAGGAGAACAAAGAGCAACAAAAAGTCTTTGACGCATCATTAATCAGGAAAATCCAAATGAACTAGGCCTGCTATTAGGATGCAATAAACAATTCTCAACTTAGCCTTGGAAGAATAAACAAAGTTCAATAAATCTTACCTCAGACACTTAGAATATGACCCTGGAGAGGTCTTGTAACTTCTCTAAGCCTCAAGTTTCTTCATCTTTTAAAATGAGGGAGTTGGACTCATTATATGTAAGGTCATTTCCAGCTCTTCTTCTATGATCCTCTATTTCCTCTGCACACATCCAAATTTCCAACATTATTCTAGCATTAAATATCAATGTATCTCTTCAGGGCAAGTACCCTGTTAAATGGTTCCCTGGAGTTCTAACCTTAGAAATTAGTCTAGTTCTGAGCAAAGAAGTCAGAGGCACAGAGTATTAGAGCTGGGAGAATCCCTAAATATTGCTGACTCCAGCTCCCTTAGTTTTACAGTGTAGTAAGTTAAAACCAAGTGCTAAAGTGGCCTGCCTAAGGTCATGCAGCCAGTTAGGGTGCTTGGACCCTTGTGTTCTGACCAGGAATCCCACATTTTTGTTATCTTTTTTGTTCAAAGTTCCTTATCTGAGTCTGAGAAGTCAGGGTCACCAATGTAAGAGTCTAAGTCTATGGCCGTCATTATGATCTGCTAAACAGTCTACGTTTCCCTCTTAAATTGGAAAAGAACATTCTGATACTGGGGACTAATCCATATGGCATCCAAAGTGTTCAATAATCTGGCCCCAATCTGCCTTTCCAAATTTATTCCGCAAGAGGAACCCTTTGCTTTTGTCAGGTCACTTTTCTTGTTGTTCCACAAATATCCCATGCTCACTCTCTCTTCTGATCCTTTTATTAACCTCTATTGGCCACCCATCTCCTCAATATCTACCCAAATCCTGCTCATCCTCTAAGGTTCATATCTGGTCTTCCCATGTTCTTACAGCTAACATTTTGCTATCTTCCTCTAAATTCACTGGGACTTAATTGCATACACTGTATTATTGCTATTAAAAAAGTAGCTTTTAAATCTATGTCTATCTCCTAAGTTCTCTTGAAAGATCTTTAAGGATAGAGCCTAACTCTCATATGTCTTCTAGATTCAACTGACTGCTTAGCACAGTTCTTGTTTTGTAACAGAACTGAACAAACACATAGAGTCACAAAGAATTTTTAAACTGAAGAGGAGCGTAGAAATTATTTAGTATAATACCATCAGTTTACTCAAATATTCCAATGAGACTTTGACATTATTGACTAGTATGTTCTCTGTAATTAGGAGATCATATACTGTCCATGTTTCTTTCTTCTCTACCACTCTTGTTGCTCTACAAATTCCCATAAGTTCCACCTAAAGGTGCAGAATGAATGTGAACAGGTTTTTAATATTCAAATAAGGAGACACAAAAAATAATTTCTGTACATTATATTACTAAAACTGTAAAACAAAATGGGCTGTACACATGACAAGAGCGGGGTATAACTGGTGGAGAGCCTGTATGTTCCACTGCTATCCTGTCAATGTCATGAGAGAAACATTTGCAGTATCTGTTTTAAATACAGTTCCTGGAACACAGTAGGCACTTAATAAGTGTTGATTGATCAATAAATCTGTATGTGGTTTGTATATCTGTTGTATATATGTCAACATATATAGCATATCTTATATATGATGTATATAATATATGTGTGCATATGTAGATGTATAGGTTTATTCACGGATGAACTGTATAGATTGTCCAATTGTTTGAATGTAATCCTCTGGACGATAGCCATTCTTTATACACTTGGTTTTACCTGTGTGGATAGTTAAGTTTTTTTAAAGTGGTTATCACTTTCATCCAGGAGGTTTTGTTATGTCCAGGTCTGATACAAGTATAATACAATCTGCAAAACATGAGCACCTGGAAGACCTCACCACCTACAGCAGCGGTTCTAAACCTGTGGGTTGCAACCCCTTTGGGGGTCAAATGATCCTTTCACAGGGGTCGCCTAAAACCATCAGGAAACACATATTTCCGATGGTCTTAGGATCCAAGACACCATTTCTCTATCTGTCTCCTGGCAGGTCTGCCCACATACGAGTATTAAAGGGTCGCGGCATTAGGATGGTTGAGAACCACTGACCTATAGAGAATCCTCCCTTCTACATGAACTTTGTCTGGATTTCATCCATGCCAGTGACAAAAGAAAACCAAAACAAACCAAAAAAAAAAAAAATAACTGATACTGCTCTGTATCCTATGCTATTGGTTTACTGATAAAGAAATTAAAGTCCCAGAATCTTAATATCATGGACTTAGAATTGGATGGGACCGTGGAGAGCACTGAGTTCAACTCCTTAATTTTATAGATGAGGAAACTGAGGCCTTAGAAAGTTGGTTGAATTGACCAAGGTCACAAAAAGGTAGTATCAGAGGTAGAATTTAAATCCATATCCTCTGACTACAAAGCCAGTGTTCTTTCCACTGTACCACTCGACCACAACTGGTTACTGCCAATGTTTAACTCCATTCCAAGAGAACTTATGAACTAGTTGAGTTCTTTGTGTGTTTCTTTATCTGTTTATGGACTTCTGGGAATCCTTTCTGCTTTAGGTACTTTCTGTAAGGTAAAATAAAGACGGTGTATACCCAATACACATTTCCTATCTTGAGCACATATATAAAATCTGGAGACCATACTACCTAAATTTAGGGAAACTTAGACATTAGTTGTCCCATGAGAATACTAGGAGATTTTCTGGGAGCAATAAGTGAAACCAATGAGCCACCCAAAAGAAAAGGAGCTTCTTGGGGTCAGCCTCCAGCAATGAAAACAGTCTATATCACCCCCGAGATTTTGGGGGGCCTTGAGACATGAGTTATAGCAGGGAACTGAACAAGGCTTCAAATGACCTGAGTCTTAGCACTGCCACTATGTAACTTTAGGAAAATCATTTAATTTCTCTGAGCCCCCAAATGACAGAGAATATAATAACATGGAGTCATTGTTAATTCTTCCCATAGTGGACAATTCATTCACAAATAAGTGCAATAGGTTAGACTGCACTTATGAATGCAAGAACCATGTGGCACCTCAAGGTCTCTCCCAGCCACATAAGTAGATCGAAGTAGAAAGGAAACCTTTTTCTGACTCATCACCTCATCTTCCTCAGACAAGATCAAGGACATACATTAGTCTAGAGCAGTTGTTCTCAACCTATGGGTCACGACCCCTTTGGAGGTCAAATGACCCTTTCACAGGGGTCACAGGGGTCACAGGGATCACCTAAGACCATCAGAAAATACATATTTCCAATGGTCTTAGGAACTGAGACATTGCTCCTCTATCCAACTCCAGGTGGGTGTGCTCACATGCAGATACGCCCACATTGGAGTATTAAAGGATGGTGGCATTAGGAAGGTTGATAAGCACTGGTCTAGAGTATATATCTCTGTCCCTGCAGTCCTGAGTCAAAAATGTATTCAGATTCCCCAATGGGAAATAACACTTTCATCTGTCAAAATCTTTCCAAAAGCAAGAAGCTAAAGAGGAAAAAATAGTCCAGTTCATATCTGATCCCCATGGAACTCCTCTCTTTCTCCAGACTCTTGATCCACTTACCCATTCCCACAGTGCTCCAAGGCTGAGAAGGGTCACCATTTTTGACTGTATAGCAACATATACCCTACACTGTTTTTAAACACTTGGATTTTTGGCTACCAATACTAAAAAAAAAATAGCTTGAATTACTGAATAAATAGTAACCCATTTAAAAACACTAACAATCTCCCCCCTAAACAAAGAGAACAGGAAGGCATTTTGCTAAATCTCTGGGGGAAAAAAAAGACTTAAAATGAATTATGGTTCCTGAAATTATTTCTAAGTGGATCTATGAGTCATCAGTGTAGGTACTTCTTGCAATGCAGATCATAACACATCTGAGGCTCCCCATCCTGTGAAATTCTGGATTGCCAACAGATTTCGTCTCTCATACTAGTGACTTTCCTTGAGTTTTAAGGGTATCCCAAAGATACCAGTAGAGCATATGGACTGACCTTCAATCATCTCTCACTAATATTTCCAAATAACAGAGAAAGTTGTAACCTAGAACCTGGAGAGAGAGGGAGGGGGAGGGAAAGGGGGAGGGGAGAGGGAGGGAGAGGGGGAGAGGGAGGGAGAGAGGAAGGGAAAGAGGAAGGGAGAGAGGGGGAGAGAGAGAAAGAGAGAGAGAGAGAGAGAGAGAGAGAGAGAGAAGAGGAGAGAGAGAGAGAGGAGAGGAGAGAGATTCTAATGGAAAAACTCTCTAGAATGTCTTTCCAATATCATTTTATCTTAGTTATCTGTTTCTCACACTCTTTCCATCTTCTAGTGCTTATGGAAACTTGTATTCCTACCAATGACACACAAACTTCTCTAGCTACCCTCTTCATATCAAAGGACTCATTTTTATCTCATGTCCTTCAGTTTATTTTTTAAATGAATGTTTGATATCTTTTTCTTGATATCACTGTAGTTTCCCCCACAATCCCTTCTATTTAAGGTGCATTCACATATAACACATAGTATTTTTAAGATAAGCAAAAAAGAGAAAAAATCTGCATAATTGATCAATACATCAAAATGTATGAAAATACAAGTGACATACAAAATTTGTTGACTTTCCACCTCTACAAAAGGGTGGAGTGGGAGTGTCTTCTCATATCTTTTCTTTCTTTTTTAGATTTCTGTTTAAAAATTTATGTGATGCTCTTTTATTTTTTTACATAATATTTTATCTTCCCTGGTTACATGTAAAAAGAATTTTTAGCATTCATTTTTTAAAATTTTGAGCACCACATTGTCCTTCTCCCTCCCTCAACTCCTCTCTCCTTCAGATGGTAAGCAATTTGATATAGGTTATATGTGTTCAATCATGTAAAACATATTACCATATTAGTCATGTTGTGAAAGAAGACACAGTTTGAAAGGGAAAAACACACACATAAAATTCAGAAAGTGAAAATTAATATGCTTTGATCTGCATTTAGTCTCTATCAGTCCTTTCTCTGGAGGTGGGTAGCATTTTTCATCAGGAGCCCTTTAGAATTGACATGTAGATTTAAGTATACACCCCCTTTCCTATTTTGAAAATCAGATATATGTCCATCTCCACTTCAGCAGAGATTGCCCTTATCAGGGCAACTCAGTGTTCTCTCAATATCTCCTCACTTTTCTTGGGTTCCAATTCCCTCTGAATATTATTTTTAATTTTATGCTTCCCAGTGTGAAGTTCATTCTACATAGTACAATTTACAGATGGGAAAATTGAGGCCCTTAAATCAAGGCCTCTAAGGTCACATAACTATGTAGTGGCAGAAGA
>JAQQSV010008689.1:0-13709 GCA_028646515.1 Pseudochirops corinnae | reverse complement strand
GCCCGGTGAGCCACTCACGTACAGCCCCGAAGATAAGGAGACATCTCGCGTGATCATGTCTTCTTCATTGCCTACTTGATGTCCTCTGCTCAAGCCCAAAGGCTGGCGAGGCACTCACAGCCATGGCTTAGAGACATGCGGGGGCCTCTACCCTGTCCCCAGGCTGTCGTGGTGCACCCCCAGCGGCTGATGACATCAAACACCCTTACAAGTGTAAGAAGGGATATAATGCTTTCTTGTTTTGCTTCCACAGAAGTTATTGGGAGATGATCAATAGCTATAGGGAAGCTCACTTATCTTATTTTACTAAAATAATGGCCATCTTGGCTCCAAGTGGATTAGAAAGGGGTTAAATGGGAAAAACTGATTGAAGCCTGAGGGGTCATTCCCTGTCACAAGTATCCTCAATACCATGCTTATGTAATCTGCATATAATCTACATACATAAAAAATATAGAATATATGTAGGGAAATAAGGTGAGGAAAATGAGGAATTTGATTAACCTTAGAGGAATTTAACTATATATAGATAGATAGATATAGAGAGAGAGAGAGAGAATGTAGAATTTATATAGAGAGGGAAATAAAGTAAGGAATTTGAGGAATTTAACTAACCTTAAGTCTACCAAGGACAGAACTTGTAGGCCCTCACTCCAGCATCTGTATCTATATCTGTGTGGGTGGGTTCCTAGTGAGCCCTACATCTATTTCCTTGTTGGAAGAATAAACAAACATCTTCCTCTGCACACTCTGTTTCTGAGATCTTTCAGTGAGAAGGCATTTGTCATTTTAAGGGGTATATCATGTGGATCTTCTTAAGGGTCCCCACAAAGGGAAGCAGTGGGCCGTGTAAGTTTGCCCTAGCCTAACTCGCTGACCCTACCTGGAAGTCCTGTGATCCCCATAGTTGCATTGAGAGGCATCCCACATGGGTCTTCCTAGGCTCCCGCAAGGGAGCAGTGGACCTGGAAGCTCATTCAGGAGTGTGAATCCCAAAAGTGCTTTTCACATACAGGCTCTATTATAAGAGCAAAAGTATAGAGTAGGAAGAAGAGAAAGTGGGGTAGGGGAGAGGAGGAGGGCAAAAGGGAGAGGAAGATGTCTCACATTGGGTGGGTGGTTTCCAGTCATTTTTAGAGAGGGAGATTGTGTTTAATTCTATTTTATTTTGATGTATGGTACATTAAAACTGTTGCCTTTAAGTTAGGGGAAGAAATGAGAGAATTATTCCAAGGGCTAAGAGTTGAACTAAGATAATTGAATGAATAACTATTTTAATATTTTGTTTATTTTTTAGATTGCAAATTTGCAAGTTTGGAAACTTGAAGGGAAAACTTTAGCTAGTGAATGTGAAAGACAAAGAATGGGTAAGCCACCTTGGAGGGAAAGAGCTCAGTTTTATAATCCCTCTAGTGGACAGAGGATATATTGCAATCTACTCAAAGCCAGCTCCTTGCAGAGAGGGTACCATTCAAGCAAAGTGCCATCTGATTTCTGACAAACCCAAATCCATCTGACTAGATTTAACTATTTATGACCCTATCTCTTTATGTTAAGGGAAGTAACACCATGCTAAAACTTACCATATATGAATGACCACTGACTCCTGCCTGATGTGTTATGAAAATGCTCCCAATGTTCAGGGATTCTGTGGGCCCAAAGTGATTAAAATATACGTGTTTATATGGACTATCTCAACCAATAAACAGTCTTAATTAACCAAGGAGTGAATCTGGACTTCTTCTTTGGCACAACTCTGAACTTTAATGAAAACTCCTATGGTGCTGGCATAACCTACATACTAAACTTTGCCAGGTTCCTACTTACCTTCAAATGGTCTTCCATGGGAGGACTTGGCCTCCAAAAAGATCATTTCTTAAGTCGACCTGCAATTTTGGTTAAAGGAGGCAGACAAGCTAGGTGATATGTAAATCCATATTGTCTATGCCCTTAAAGTTAGCCGAAGCTAGGGAACTGATGCATACAAGGAGCCAAAACACAAGTTCTAAATGAAAAAGAATGACCAGGCTTAAATATGTTTTAGAACAAATCCCAACTCAGCATGTCTGTGTCACTCAAATTTATGATCTACATATATGTTTAACCATATTCTAAGAAAGGAATTTTCTTAATTGAATAGGTGGTAAATATAACAACAGAGTTGACAAAGTGTCAATTGAAATTTCGACCCAGGATATCTGTTTTCTTTACCATTAACATACCATAACATAGTAGGTGTCCATAAAATAAAAATATTAGGATAAGAAAAAATCCTATTATTCAATATAGTGTCTAGGGTTAAAGGTCTCATCCTTAATGGTTATAAACAAAGGGAAAATGCTCTTAAGTCAGCCCCATCTGGCTTTGTTGACATAGGATGAGATATTCTCTGAGTTTACTCAGAGAACAAAGATACTGTTAGGTCCAGGTTCTTCTGGTTGATTAGTTCAGGCACTGACCCTTATTAAGGTCCAAAGATGGTATTAAATGATTATCACTTACTTGCAGTTTTTGGCTACTTCCAACTTGTCTTGCAGTAGGTAGGTCGATAATTTTCCTCTGAGAAGGAAAGAACGTTTTTTCAGTAATTGCTTTCCTATTTGTCAGAAAGACAGGAATTACATTATCTTTTGGAGACGTTGAATGTGGCATTCAAGATCTCACTCTAAATCTATGCTAAACTCACCCTAGGTCCCTGTGGAAATGGTAAACCACTCCAGTATCTTCTAGAAAACCTCATGGACAGTACTGACATGATACAGTCCATGGGGTCACTAAGAGTCAGAGATGACTGAAAGACTGAATAATACGACAACAATATGGAGATTATTTGTTTTGCAGGACCATGTTGATATGTAAAAGGATCTTTTTTTGTTTTAAAAAATTGCTTAATTGTAGGGAAAGAAAAATGAGAAATATTTCTTGAAATTTTTAAATTAAAAAATCAGTTATTTAGCATTCAAGATTAAGGAGATGATAATATTGTACTCAAATTCCCTCAATGAATTGAAATCAACAGAGATAAATTTTATTAAGGAAAAGTAATTTATTTCTTTTTTTTTTTCTTTTTGGATGGGGAAGGCAGGGCAGTTGGGGTTAAGTGACTTGCCCAAAGACATACAGCTAGTAAGTGTTAAGTGTCTGAGATCACATTTGAACTCAGGTCTTCCTGACTCAAGGGCCAGTACTCTATTCACTGCACCACATAGCTGCCCCAGTAGTTTATTTCTTTAAGATCTGTCTCCGATTAACCCATTTCATTCTTGTTGTTCAGTTGTGTTCAACTCTTCATGACCCTATTGCGACTTTCTTGGTAAAGTCACTGTAGTGATTTACCATTTCCTTCTCCAGATCATTTTACAGATGAGGAAACTGAGGCAAATAGGGTTAAGTGATTGATTGTCCAGGATCACACAGCTATGCTTGAGGACATACTTGAACTCAGTTCTTTGTTTTAGCCACTGCACCACCTAGTGCTTCCAATTGGCCCATACTCAATAAATTTCACTATCCCTCTATCTCCTCAGCAAAATAAAATCCTTCCTTTGTTTTCCCCACCAACCAAGACAGCCTTATTGGACCTTATCTCTCCAGTCAAAGGTAAGTTCCCTAAGGGCAATTACTATCTCCTTTTTGTCTCTTGATTAGGATGTTTGAGAAATCTACCATTTTAGGGTCAGGTGCTTAGACTTGGAGAGAACATTATTTTCATTGTATTAGACAATCAAATAAACTTGTCCACCTCCTGGAATAGATCAAAGCCATTTTGAGACAGATTGGGTTACACCCTATGAAATCGGTCTCCCTCAGAGTCAGGACAGTAGCCAAGAGAGTACTGGGCAGTCTAGCTGAGGGGAGTCTTTAGCTCTAAGCCTGCAGGATCCAGGATAAAGGAAACCAGAAGGAAGTTAGTATTTTCTTCACTTCCCTCAGAAAAGCCTCTCTATCCACAGGCATTGTAATATAACCCGTTGTTTAATTACCCAAAAGTTTCCACAAAATTGAATTTTGCCTCGGGCATAAAGAGGCCAGTGATTAGAAGATTGTTAGACAAAGAACTTAACCTGTGAGTAGGTGTTAAGAATTTTTCCTAACTGAAAATTTGAACTGACTGTGACCATTTCTGATCAGGATCCCATGACTAGAGGGTCAAAGATAGGAGGCCAGTTTTTTGGGGGGTACATATTTACCAGTTTCAGCCCTGTTTATATAGTTCACAACAATTTAGGACAGCTTAGAAAACTACAGCATTTCATAATAGAAGGAAAGTCTGTAGAGAAAGAGCAGGTTCAGTCAAGGGAGAAAAGGGAAATATCTGGAATGCAAGTGGCAGGAATTTATCATTTTCTATTCCACACTAAGACACAGGAGGAAGCAACTACTTTAATAATGGTGAAAGACCTTTTAACAAAATTGCAGAATCTTTTATCCAAGGATAACAAGTAACTATTAAAACAAGTAGACACACAGGATTTGAGGACTTCGAAGTATAAGACCACCAAGTAGTTGGGGGATTTCTACACAGTTCATCTTGTGAGAAACATACTTTTAGGGGTCATAGGATTCCCCAGGCAGGTCAGGGAAGTAGCCTGAAAGAGCTTCCAGGTCCATTGGTCCCTTGGGGGCCCTTAGGAAGATTCATGTGGGATACCCCTTAATGTGGCTGTAAGAATCACATAACTTTCACATAGGGTCAGGGAGTTAGCCTGGGACAAACTTCTGCTGCCCTATGTTTCCCTTTTTGGACACCCTTAGGAAGATCCATGTGATGTATCCCTTAAAACAACAAATCCCTTCTCTAGAAGCTGGTATAATGCTCACTATGGAAACACAACACAGATACAGGTACAGATACAGAAGCAGGAGTGAGGGTCTACAAGTTTTGTCCTTCCTGGTAGACTTAGGGTTAGTTCAATTCCTCAAATTCCTTACTTTCTCTCTCTCTCTCTCTCTCTCTCTCTCTCTCTCTCTCTCTCTCTCTCTCTCTTTCTCTCTCTCTGTATGCATGTATATATATATATATATATTCTACATTCCCTATACATATATATAGTCAAATTCCTCAAAGGTTAGTCAATTTCCTCATATTCCTCACTTTATTTCTCTCTCTATAGTCTACATTCCCTTAATATATGCAGACTATTGCAGATTACAGAGGCATGGTAGTGAGGATACTTGGGACCTGACCCAGCCTGACCTCTTTTAGGTCAGAGCTGTGTGCCACACCCCACCTTTCTAGTTCCCTCTGACCATAGTCATAGTTCCAGGAAGGCCAGGAGATAAGGGAGAGCTTCCCCACAGCTGCTGATTATCTTCCAATAACTTTTGTGGGAGTAAAACAAGTTTCCATTATATCTCTTCTCACAACCTTGTTGTGATGAAATATTTATGGCTCCTACTTTTTACATATTCAATGAGACTAGGCATGCACATTTAAAGAAAATTCAGGATTGTACTTTAGGGTCCCCATAACAGAAAATTCCTAAAGTCACTTCTATTTCTTTCATTCTTCCCTCCACACCCCTACCTTCCCCCAACCTCCTACCCCTCACCCCTCACCCCCACCCCAGACTTTGGTGCTAAATCCATGAGCATCCCAGATTAAACCTGTGACTTCCAAACCATTGGAAATGTCCCTTTAAAAACTCTATACCAAACAATTGCAGATCCACAGATTTTGCTTTCATGAATATCACTCATCCTGCCTAAAATTAATCCTTAAAATGTTCCTTGAGACCTCCCACTCCTTTGTCTATGGCAGGAGAAACTACTGGACACTGTGCTTCATGTGTCTAAAAAGACTGAAGAATTGAAGGAACTTAATGGTTCAAAGAAGGGTGTGGATATGATTGTCTCACCCTAATTACTAGTCTGCCTTGGAGACTCTGTGATGTTGCAGTCAGCCCTAATCAGCCAGTCAGGCATTCGACCTTGGCTACTTAGACTGCCTATTTCCAGAATAATTCACCAGGCTCTATGTGGTGAACTTTTCAGTCTCCTGAGAGATGGAGCAATGTTCGAGGACAAAGTTGATATACAAAACAAAGTTATACATCCATTTAGAATAAAATACAAAGAATTCAAATTAATTACATATAATTTCATAACTTTTATAAAATATGTATTATGTATATATTTGTTACCTATATGTACACCTGTGTATGTATACATGTATTGTGCATGTATGTATGTGTGTGTATGTGTATACACATATATAATATATGAATGTTCTGAAGGAAGAGGGAGAAAAGGAATGGCCACAATAGGTTGGGCTCAACGAGGCTAATCTCCTAAAGGCGTTATAACTGAGGGGAGGGGAGAGGGAGCAGAAGATAAGGTCAGGCTGTCTGGATAAAAGAGAACTACTGTAATATACTTTTAAAACAAATAATAAATGCTACAGAAAACATCTAAGAGATTAATGAAACAAGCTACACACCTGATTTGGAGCTCATTGAGGTGAGAATTGGGGGAAATTCTCCAGTACTGGCTATACTAGAATATATACAATAATCAATGGAAAGATGGGGGATGGGAATGGAATCCATCTCCGTTTAGGGCCTGAAACCTTTGAGGCTTCTATTCTGTTGCTTTAAGGATGGTTAGCAAGGCTTCTTAAGCTGTGGTTCTCAACCCTACATGGGATCATGAAAAATTTGGCAACAGTAAAAAGCTTCTGGATGGGCAATGACCAAAAACAAATTAAAAATCAAGCTTGTAATGAATCCTAGGGGTTTCTGGCAGCACTTGCCCATGTTGTATCACACAACTTCACTAAAGACTTGGTTCTGAATACAAAGCACGGGCACTTTGCACTGCACAAATGCTGCCAAAACATGAAAAGGTATCTCAAGTAGAAAAAGTTTAAGAAGCCTGAGTTAGAGTCAGGCCACAGGGCTTGAAGGGGGCTAGGGGGGGAGGGGGGATGGCCGGGGCTGAGGGAGGTCCAGGGCACTTGCAGTCCAATGTTTGTTCCCATCTCTGCCCTGAGGTCCAGATGCTGAGGCTGACTGAAGCATGTGGAGGAAGCTGCTGTTCAGGCTGACACTGCAAAAGCCACTGCCTTTTATCTACCCGTTGTTGTCAGTTACCACCAAGCCTTTTTTTTTGTTGATGCCCTTGGACCTGTTTTGACTATGAAATAAAAATTTCCAGTCAGTCATTTCCCACCTCCGAGCCCTTGCCTTCCTGCTGAAGCCCAACCTCAAGTCTTCCTTCATCCATTCCTGCACTGCCAGTGAGTCTCCAGATCCGAAGACTGGACTTTGGAAAGAAAGAAAGAAAAAAAAGAGAAAAAGAAAAAAATTCAAAAAAACAGACCAATCTGAGATCCCTGGAGTTACAGTAGTGACTGGCAGTGAGGACCTAGGGAGAGTGGCTTAGTTTGGCCAGGAAGTGAGAGATTTCTTCACTGTGAAAAATGTCATCTTTAAATTCATCAGAGCTGGATGGAGACTCAGATGATTCAGAATTAACAGCTGAATTTCAGGAAGTAAAAATGTCAGATTTTGTACCACTAGATGACCTTAAACACTTGAAAAAACACAGGCTGCTCAAGTCTTCCAGAGAGCTTGGTTTTCTCACATGGGTAAAATGGTGTTTCAGCTCTTAAAACACACAATTTGTGGAGTGGAAAACTGTGTAACACATGAAATACTGAAGAAAGTATGTCCCCTAGAGGCTGCTCTTATAAGAGATCCTAGTGTGCAATGTAAAGTTAGATTCAGATTTGGTGGTAAGAACTTTCCACCTTTTATTGTGTTTAAAATTTTTCTTCATAATGGAGGCCATGGGAATAAGTATTTCAGTGGAAAACATACATTGAGGCTGTCAAGTGAGGCAGTTTTTGATGCTTGCAAACTAACAGGAAATTGGAAATGTTATGACCAAATAATACAAGACCAACTTCAACTCCAAAAGTATAAAGTTGCTGATGAAGTTGATGTTGTTACCATGAAGGATTATATGTCCTTTACCAGTTTTCTGGATGAAATGGCAGCATATCTTGGTGGCAAAAGTAACTTCTGGAGAAGGCTGAGCCTGGAAAACTTTCCAAAGACAATGATAATGTATGACATAATGGATTATGTAACATCTGGAACACTCTCAGATCATCTGCAAAAATAATTGAAGTACCTATTGCAAAAACCAAAATCTGAAGAGAAGCAACGTGACCAGCTCCAAGTTGTTTCTCAAATTAGGACTTCTCCTTCGCCTCTTCTTTAAGTATCTCCTCTTTACAACAATATTATCAACAACTAAGAAAGCCCGAGCATTCAGGCTGTCACTCAAAGCAAGCACAAATGAAGATTGCAAAAATGAGAAAAGCTTATAAGAAGGAACAGGAGAAAAATATGGAAGAGCCAAATACACAAAAAACAAATTAAAAAAGTCAGCATTGTATTGTTATTATTACTCCATCTTATGAAATTTGGGAAGCCAACTCACCTCCTTCAGATGATGAGTTGGAGCAAGAAGCAAAGGAATTATTTACTTGGAACAAAGAGCTATGCCTTGATAACTCATAGTTAATTAACAAAATAATCCATGCCCTTAAATATGTAAATGATTACTAGAAGTATTAACAAATACAGGTATGTAGATTTTGCTCCTAATCCAATATAAGTGGTAAGTTTTCTAAGTAGTACTTGTGCTATATATAAACAATAATGTTCCTGTCCATCAGAATTTGAATAAAAATAAATACTTTAATGGATATTGTAAAAAACAAACAAACAAACAAAAAGCCTGAGTTAGAAGACAACACAAGCACAGCCTGAACTTCTCTACTAGGGAAGTAATCTCATTCTGAATATATTCTTCTGATCTAAGTCTAGTTTTACTTAACACTTTTAGCAACATTTAACAAAACATGCCAATTTTCACCCTTGAAGTAGCCATGTGTTTGATAGATAGATACTGGCACAATCCTTAGAGGGATTCAGAAACTGACAGAAGTGAATGGAGTTTCTTGATGGACCAAACTATTCATTCTTTTCTCCTCCTTTTCTTTTTAAGGGAAGGCAAAGAACTGTTGCAAAAGTAATTTGCAACCTAGCTGTTACATGTCCAGGTTTGGGAATTGTCATGTGATCTAGTATTCCATGGTGGGTGGGCATGGAATTTGTATGGAGCTCAGAGATTAATTAGCCTTTTGTTTTGTGTAGGAATGAGTCATTTATTTTTTCAGAGGCTGTATGAGCAAGCACCCTAGCATACCCAGGGTGGCTGCTAGCACAGGTTCTTAGATCTGCTTTTCTAAAGGAAAGCAACTCAAAATGGGTTAACAATCTTACTTTAATCAATCAAACATATATAATTTACTTAGTTCTGGGGGGAAAGTCAACACCCAGAACTTCAGAGAATACAAACAGAATACAAACAGAAATTACAAGCAAAGAAACAGATCTGCAGACAGGTTTCCAGTTGTCTGACCATTACATCCATACCTAGTTAGTTACCAGAGAGGGAAGCACCAACATTCAGGTTTTCATAGCCATGGGGGCTCAACAGCTGCCCAGAGTCTCATCTGGCCAAATCATACAACTCTTTCCAACTTTGCTCTAAAGCAAAAACTCACATCAGGATGTATATAGCCTTCTCCTGGATCAGAGAATGTCACAACTCTCTTGACCAACTGCCCAATCACAAAGTAATAAAGTGTGGGCATTCTTGAAGAACAAGCTTTCTGCTACAGGTTCCATGTGACCACATTCAGCCTATTAGGGGACAGAGTATATTTTTAAATCAGGGAAGGTTCTCAGAGTCACTTAAGCCTATCAAAGAGCCTAGGGGCAGGGAAGATCTTCAGATTCCCATAACATTCATCCCTAAGATCTTTCATGCCCATTACATAGGCAACTTAAATCTGAATGAGCATTAACATCTCCTAAGTATAACATAATCCCCACAAAATAGAGATATCACATTTGCAAGATACATAACGTAACAACTCATTACCAGCAATCCTAAACAAAAATGTCCAAATAAAGTTCTGGGGGTGGGGGAGCGTCCTTCCCCCCACACTGCCTTTGTAGGCTTCCTCCTGGAACTTTCAGGTGCAGCCTCTAAGAAGCCAAGTCCCAGTCTTTACACTGCTCCTGCCCCTGCTTCCAGGTCTTGAGGGGTGACTGGGCAACAAAACCAACAGGGTGGGGTCCTTGGGGATCCATAGCACTTCACCCTATCTTGCCCTGGGTCTCAAACTGTGGGAAGCAGCAAGAAAACACATTCAGTGCTCCTGCTTTGCTGCACAGTCCTTATCTTGTCCTGTAGATGAATTCTGAACTCCTGGGTTCCTCCTCCTCCCGCAGGAGGCAGCCACTCCTGGCTTCTGCCCCAGTCCCGATGCAGGCAGCTCACCATTCCTGCTCTTATGTCAGCAAAGTCAGGATGCAGGAAATTCTGCATTCCTGTTCCATGGCTCCACAGAGTCAGGGCTACCACAACTGGGAAACAAACAATTATCCCAGACCCCGTACTTTCCTTTTAGTTCACAGATCCTGTTTGTGAAGCCATTTGTATCAGCAAGCACCCTAGCATACCCAGGGTGGCTGCTAGCACAGGTTCTTAGATCTGCTTTTCCAAAGGAAAGCAACTCAAAATGGGTTAACAATTTTACTTTGATCAATCCAACATATATCATTTACTTAGTTCAGGGGGAAAAGTCAACACCCCAAACATTAAAAGGACTATGCAATTTCCCAGAGACAAATCCAGCCCACTTATGCTGTGCTCGTTCATTCTGGATCCAGTCTATCATCCATTTGTTTTGGTCAATCCAACATATAGATAGATAGATAGATAGATAGATAGATAGATAGATAGATAGATAGATGTAGATAAAGATAGAGATATATAGGTGTAGATGTGGATAAACAGGCAGACAGGTAAATAGATATAGATATGTGTGTGTGTGTGTATATATATGTGTATATATACACAGAGACATGTAGACCCATATAGGAATTAAATAACTTTTGATTCTTCATTTAATATGGAGAATATCATAGTCTAAACAATAGACAATTCTCATCTACTTGGTTTTTCCAGTTTGGCCTAACTCTTTTCATGTGTGTATATGAATAAGCATGTCTTTTACATGACTCCCTAGTGATATAGGACTAGAAACAATAAGCACAACGTCATCTGGAATTTGGCATATCTGGAGGACCTGATGTATAGGCAATCCCTCTTTCATTTGGACTTTATACTGGACATCTTCCATAGCTGTCACAAGCATCTATGGCCAGGAGTTTTCTATTATTTGTATTAATATTTTGTATTTTACTTAATCTTGATGGTCAGCTCATAACAAAGTAATTTCCATAGTTGTGTTTTTGAAGGAATCTTATGAAGAGGGGGAACCCATTCCTGCTGTGGTTACATTCAACCACTCCTTTCATTGTGCCTCGGACCTCTAAACCTTCCTAGGTTTACTTTACTTAACCTCTCTCTAAGCATGGACATGCCCAGCTAAGGACTGGTATTCATTCACCTACCATAAAAAAAAAAAAAAATAAACATATAAGAACAGTCATTCAGTCAAAACAATTTATTGGGTGCTTATTATGTGCCATCACTTGGCTAAACACCAAGTCTACCAAAAAAAAAAAAAGACAAAAGATAGCTTTTGTCTTCAAGGAACTTATAATCTAGAGGAAGAATCAATGATCAAACAAGGTATATATAGAAAAAGTAGAAAATAATTGTGAAAGAGAAGGAATTAGAATTAAGAGGGACTGGGGAAAGCTTCCTGTAGAAGGTTGGGTTTTATTGGTATTTGAAGGAAGCAAGTAGGCAGAAAGAGGAAAGAGAGCATCCCTGGCATGTAGGACAGTCAGAGAATATTCCTGGAGCCAAGAGATGGAGTGATTGGTTGGTAGAAGAACAAGGAGGCCAGTGTCACTGGACTGAGGAGTACTTTGCAGAGAGTAAAGTATGTAGGAGCAATGTGTAAGAAGACTGGAAAGGTGGGAGGGGACTAGATTTTGAAGGACTTTGAGCACCAAACAGAGGATTTTGTATTTGATCATAGAGGTCATAGGGAGCCATAGAAGTTTATTGGGGCATGACGTGTTTGGACAAGTGATTTAGAAAAATCACCTTCATGGCTGAATGGAATATGGAGTGAGGAGAGACTTGAGGTAGTCCAAATTCAAGCTCAGGATTCTCCACGCACGACATGTAGTTTTTTCTCAATTCTCATCATTCTTGACCTCTCTGCAACCTTTGACATTGTGCATCATGCTCTTACTGATACTCTCTAAGTTTTGAGGGACTCTAATCTCACCTGGTGCTTTCCCTTCCTACCTGATTTTTCTTCAGTCTTTTTTTTTTCTTTGCTGAATCTTCATCTAGGTCATGTCCATTAACTGGGTGTTCCACAGGGTTCTCTTCTAGGCCCTCTTCACTTCTCCCACTACACTACTTCATCAAATCCCATGGAAACAGTTATCGTTTATATGCTGATTTTCAAATCTACTTGCCCAGCCCTAATCTCTCTGTTGACTTCCAGTCTCATATTTCTGTTTCTTTTTTAAATTAATTTATTTGTTTACTTTCAGTTTACAAGATACTGTTCCACAATCCCTTGAGTTTCAAATTTTTTCCCCCTCTTTCTCTTCCTGGCCCCCTCCCCGCCCATGGTGGCATGCAATCAAATATAGGATCTGCAAATACCTTTACATCGAACATTAGTCAGATTGTAAAGAAGGATTATACCCAATGGAATGAACAATGGAAAAGAGGAAACAAAACAAAACAAGAAAAAGAAAGAGAGCAGGTAGTTTGTTTCAATCTGTATTCAAACTCTGTAGTTCTTTCTTTGGATGTGGACATTTCTTTCCATCATGAGTCTTTTGGAGTTGTCTTATAACCTTGTATTGCTGAGAAGAGCCCAGTCTATCAATGCTGGTTGTCATACATATGTTCTGTCTGTCATTGTGTACAAATTTCTCCTGCTTCTGCTCTTCTCACTCAACATTAGTTTGTATAAGTCTCTCCAGTTTATTATGAAGTCCGTCTGCTCCTCATTTCTTATAGCACAATAGTATTCCATTACATTCATATACCACAACTTGTTTAGCCATTCTCCAATTGATAGGCATCCCCTTAATTTCCAATTCTTTGCCACCACAAAAAGAGCTGCTATAAATATTTTTGCACATACAGGGCCTCTTCCCACTTCTGTGATCTCTTTGGGATACAACCCTAGAAGTGGTATTGCTGGGTCAAAGGGTATGTACTTATTTATAGCCCTTTGGGCATAGTTCCAGATCGCTCTCCAGAATGGCTGAATCAGTTCATGACTCCACCAACAATGCATTAGTGCTCCAATTTTTCCACATCCTCTCCAGCATTTATCATTTTCCTGTTTTGTCATCTTAGCTAATCTGGCCAGTGAGATGTGGTACCTCAGAGTTGTTTTGATTTTCATTTCTCTAATCAATAGTGATTTAGAACATTTTTTCATATGCTTATATATATCTTTAATTTCTTCTTCTGAAAACTGCCCGTTCATATCCTTTGACCACTTATCAATTGAGGAATGACTTGTATTCTTACAGATTTGAAAATTCTCTGTATATTTTAGAAATGAGGCCTTTATCAGAGACACTGGTTGTAAAAATTCTTTCTTAATTTTCCACTTCCCTCTTAATCTTGGTTACACTGGCTTTGTTTGTACAGAAACTTTTCAATTTAATATA
>JAQQSV010008688.1:0-13709 GCA_028646515.1 Pseudochirops corinnae | reverse complement strand
GCCGTTTTATATAGATAATTGTATCAAAAATATCTCTAGTTCTTTTGCATTTTTTGCCTATTTGTTGTCCTCCCTCCACTTTCATCCCTACATATGTTCATCAGTTTTGCTTAGTTGGTTTTCTTGTCATGTCTTCTATAAACTTTTTTTTTTCTTTGTTGTTTCTTGCTATGTAGAGGGTGATACTAATCAAGGCTATATGTGATAGGCAGGAAATGACTAGGTATTACTTGTGAGTATGGTAAATGGTCCTAATTGTTGTATCAGGACATTGGTACATATATTTTGGAAGTATGCTGTAATGCTTTGATAATTCTGTTGTCTAACTGATGGTAGGTACTCCCTGCAGGGTTGCATTTGTGTCTATCATTTGTGTCTCCTATCTTCTCCCATGAATTTGTCCAGAGCCCTTAGGACTTTCTTTAAGTCTCTTAAGATAATATGGGGAATGACCAGGATCTCAAAAAGGCTGTCTCTGTCTGTAGTTTTTTATTGTTAACACTTGGAAGGCCTGCCTCCTTTCCTGGTCCTGCATTTTAATGGTATCTTTATGTCTATTGCTTCATATAATTCATCAGCAGCAGCATGAAACACCCTAACTATGCCAGTTATACATCTCTCTGTTGCTCTTTTATTGACCTACAGTTTTTATTTTACAAAGACTCTGGTACTTTCTGTTTTCTACAGTCATTTAATTTTTAAAACTGTCTAACCCCTCTTTTACCCAAAGATTTTTATCGTACTTATCTATGGAATTCCATGTTCAAATGCACTGCTTGGACAATAACAAATGTTTTTGCCTATAGACAAATAAGTATAAGTTCCCCATATAAATAACTATTAATGTATATTAGAAAAAACTTTATGAAGGGATAAAAAGAGGGGGCTATATTCCTTTCATTCATATGACTTTGTTTAGGTCTACTTATAGCTCTTTTGATATCAGCATGAGGGGAATATGCTAATTTTTTGGTTGTTTCACAGTTAAAGAAGTTATCAAAGCATAAAAGTCCCTTTCTATAGATGTATTTTATTATTATCTTCTGTAACAATCAGTTCCCTATTCGTGTCTAATTTAGTCTTTACACAACACAGAGAAGGTTTTGGTGGCTTCTTGTTTTGTTATGCAGTGATTAATAATGCTTAAAAACCATTGGTAAAGTGATGAGCACCTGGGCCTGCCTTTTCTTGGCAGCCTTGGCTTTATTGTTTATAGATGTGATCTTTTTCAGTCAATCTTCAGAGCCTGTTGCTGTTGTTCATTTTGTAAGTGGTGAGCTTTGGATTCAAGTAAGCTTGGTGTTTCTTTAGATTTCAGCATGTTTACTTTTGCCTTGAGGGAGAGATCACTTTAACCACAGCCATTTTGTGTGATGGAACTTGAACAGAATGTAGCTTACCACACATGCATATAAGTATCTCTGAACATGATTATCTACATTTTCATTCTTTTTTCCTCTTTTCCCTTCTCCCTTCCCTCCTTCTTTCTTTCCTTTCTTCCTTCCTTCTTTCATTCTTTTCCATTCCTCCCCAATCCATTTGCCTATCCATCCAGTCATTTTAATAGCCTTAACTTAACAAAGGTAAATTATAATAGTCTTGCCTTTTAATATTTCTCACTAGCTCAACATTTGTATGACAAATGTTACCTATTTGTCTTTTAATGTGCCTGTTTTTATAGCATCAATCACCATATCTCACCATTTTCAACTTAAAGGATTTATATGCTCTAAAATTCTATGTGGTATAAGGGAAATGATGATTATGTTTACAATAAGTAAAATTATTGTGATGAGAATATACCATTTGTTTCTATCTCAAATATACATGCACATGCATGTAGAGTTGTTTGTGTGTGTGTGTATGTGTGTGTACAAAGATAAGCACACACACATAGCCTACTTTATCACTTATATAGCTTGGGTATAATTTTAAGGAGGATCAAATATTCGTTTTGTTTCTAAATACCTGTGAAACTATATCCTAAATGGAAAGAAAGAACCATTCTGGGAGTCACCAGCCCTAGATTCTGTTCTTGATTCTGTCACCAACTATCTGTTTGGCCTTTCTGGGCTTTATTTTTTTCCACCTGTAAAAGGAGGATTTGGAATATATATACATACATACATACATATATACATATGTGTACACATACACATAAACATAAAGATTGTTTCATTTTATTTCTTTCTCTTTTTTTCTTTCTTCCTTCCATCCATTCTTTTCCATTCAAAAATGTCACAATTTTATCTCTCTAGTTTTATCTTTCCATATCTTGATTATTTCTCCTGCAAGACTTTATCTCCCTATATGCCTTCTCTTTCTTTTTTTATCTTTACTACTTAATTTCTTTCTTTAATCTTATGACTCCCCCAAATTTTAGGATCTCTATTCTCTGTCGGTCTATTTCTACTTATGACCTCTCATCACTTTTCCTCTCCCTCTCTTTCCTTTCTCTTTCCCCTCTGCCTTAACTTTTATTTTTCAGCCTTCTTTTCATTTTCCCTTGAAAAACAAACATCTTTCTAAAAAGGTTGAATGTAACAGTCATTGCAGAAGGAAAAAAAAGGTAGATATACAAGTTACTTTACAGGAAACACACGTTGAGTGCTAAGATATAGTGCATCTGGTCGCTAGGTGAATAAATGACAGAACTGGATGCCTAGGAAGTAAGTATGAGGGAACACTTTAGTCTCTACCTGAACTTCAAAAACCTCATATCTCTTCTGGCTCATTTCTGATTGGATTCTTTCTGGTCAACTGTTATAAATTTAGTACATCAGCTGATAAATTAGTTAATTTGAGGTGCTCACATGGATATATGTGTATACATTTTGTATATGTATGTCTGTGTTATATGCACATATATCATAACTATATCCTGAATTTATTTCTTTTAGTAGCTTGATGAAGCTGAACTGGTATTGTTTATGACAAACTGCCTTTACTTTAGCAAGTAATATGTTTTGAAGTGGAAAACCTTATGGTATCATTTTACAGTAAAAATCTCACACATAACGAATGTAAAAACTAGATAAGAATGAATTCTAGAAAAATTATAAGGCATATAAATAGAAATAATAAAATCTGTGAAATTTTACAAACCATCATCAGAATTGGAGCTTGAGAACTGGGCGGCATCTCATTTCATGTATGTAAAAACTGAAACACAAAAACTTTAAGTTACTTGTCCAGAGTTATATAGCAGGAAACTAACAGAAGTGGTATAAAAACCTCAGTTTTAGTTTACAATCAGTCCACTTTTTTTTTCTCTGTCAAATGAGTAGCCTGTAGAGTACTTAAAATAGCAGCTATATAATAATGGAAATTTATTTCAAAGTCGTAGATCATTCAACGAAACAATGAAACATTGGGAGGTAATGAACCTCATTCAAGTATTCATTCTTTTAATGATTAGAAACAGTTATACACACACACACACATATACAAACATATATGGAATATTATATAATTTTTATAATTTATAATATATGCATATGAAATAATTTTTAAGGAAAGTACATGATATGTATTTTGTTTTTAAGAAACATTGAATGACCTTAAAAGGCAAAACATTTATCAAGGCTTACTATAATTTTATCTTGGTAGAATGTCATAACCTATATATGTTTATATCATTATGGCTGAATGCCACATGTTACTATAAATGACTATAAATGACAGAAATATGTGTACATGAGCAGAATTTATTTCTAATTTAAAAGAGGCACAAATGTGGGGGATAACTCTTTCAAATGCTCTCAAATGATAATTAAGGAGCTTAATTCCTCTAAAATTTTTATTTTGTTTATTAAAAAATTAATTGTCTAAGATTTATTTTACCAATTCCCCTCAAGAAGGCACATTACTTGCTTTGTTGAAATGTATATCTTTATAGAATAGGCAAATGGAAAGCTCTCTTAAAATATATTTTATAAGTAATGTATATTGATCAGTTGGTAATCTAACATTTTTCCTTCCATGTTTATTTAAGATCCATGCATATAATAGCCATAGCTGTACATATTTATGTAAAACAGCATGGTGTGGTGGAAATTAGGAGTTAGGAAGTCTTAGTTTCAAAATCCTCCTCTGAGCCTACTTACAAGATGTATCATGAGCCTGAATGCACTTTTTCTCAGAGAGGATCTTTCAAACCATACAATGCCTAAAATCAGTAAATGTTCTTACAAATTAACATATGCTACAGGAATTCCAGAAAATATCATTCTCTCTCTTTGTAGTTAACATATTATTCATTATTATTCCTATTATTATCTTCATTGTACTTGGAGTATTAAATCACCTGAAAGGAGTAATGCCAGTGTTGGTTCACCAGGAGCTCAGATTTTTCTTTTATTCACTTTCAAGTTCATATAGTCATACCACCCCTGGTTGAGTTACTTGTCTTTGTAATGTCTTTGTTTTAAGTGACTATACAAAAAAGAAACATCACTTTATTTGTAGTTTGCTCTTATCATAGCCAACTCAAGGAATGTAGGCAAAAAAGTGTCTAATATGAATAAAAATGCACTGAGGCAAATTTTCAAGCAAATAATCATTTATTAAAAGGACTCAGCTCCTTCGAATGAATAGGACATCAAATTTTCCTCATGACCTAAGGTTCCGTCTTCCTCCAGGGTCTTTGTTTTTAGAACTTAATACCAGACAGTACAGGTAGAGTAGACCAAAAATAAAAAAGTCTTATTGATGGATTGACTTTGCCTTTCACCCTCCAGGAGGGTCTACATAAAATACAGAATCCTATTGGTTGATAAATGGATTAATAGACCTATCTTGACCTTTCAGGAGATCCTACCAAAGTTGATGAGCAGGCACATGGGCACATGGGCACAGGAGGTCCAAAGTTGATGAGCAGGCACATGGGTTGATCATTGGACCAGTAGAGAGGCACACCACAGGCTGGCAACCAGGGTCACTCATTGACCAAATGCTCGTAGCCATTTCCCCATGTTGGCTAATGGGATAATGAAGGGTAGAGGGGTAATGAAATGATTGGGGAACTTTCCATGTAATTGAGTCACTACTGTCATGCTGAGCTTAGACCTCTGTTCAGCAGGAAGAAAGGATGAAAGTCCTTTATATAGCTTCCTAAGATGAAACAAGTGAACTTCTTAGTAAGTGAGCTTCCCATTATGAAATATGCAGTTTGGGGCCTTTAATAAAAGGTGTGAGGCTTTTTATAAGAGTCTGGGGTCTTTTATGAAACAGAAACTATCATATTTAATTATTCTTTATTAGTTGATTAAATTTATATTGATAGCAAGTATAATATATTAATTATTACTAACAATTATTATCCTTTTAAAATCACTAGCTGTTAATACCAATTGGGATAGAATAGGGATACAATTATCTATTTCGAAAGGTAATGATTAAGCTTGTTCTGTTTGGGCCCAGAGGGGGAGAATGAGGAAAAGTACATAGAAGTTACATAGAGCTCAAAGTAAAATCTTTCTAATAATAACAGTTGATCAAAAATAGAACAGAGTATTGTGGATTTCATATCAGTAGGAGTCATCAAAGAGAGTCTGGGTTGCTGCTTTTTAGGTCATTGCAGGTTATATGCCTTTCAAGTTAGGGTTACCTCTGAGGTGATTTCCTGTGTTCAGATTTTGGGATCCATAGGGCCCATAATCTGATAACAGAACATAAATGTATTTCTGTCTGTCCCTACATTTTAGAAAATTGTCTGAGTATTATATTGTGTGACTGATGGACTATGTTTATTTTCAATTCAGTCAAATTGCTCTCTCTGATTAACAAAAGTATTATTTTAAACCAACTATTTGTATATTGTGAAGTACTATATAAATGTGGTTTATTATTATTTATAGGTACTAATACCTAATGTATAATTAATTATATGTACCTAATGTTATAATTAATATTATATTATTATAATATTACAATATTAATTGATTACATATAATGTTATGATTAATTCTAGAGAACTATCAGATTAGGAAACTCCTTCTACCAATGCATTTGGTTATTGTTCTGTCATTTTAGTTATGTCTGACTTTTTTTTTTTTATCCATTTGGGGTTTTCTTGGCAAAGATAGCAGAGTGGTTTGCCTTTTCCTTCGCCAACATTTTTTTTTTTTTTTACAGATGAGGAAACTGAGACAAACAGGTTGTAATACTTGCCCAGGTCAAACAGTTAGTAAGTGTCTCAGGCCAGATTTGAACTCAGTAAAATGAATATTCCTGACTTCAGACTTTACATTCTATTCACTGTGCCTCTTACCTGATATATACTGATGCATATTCACACCTTTTCTACAATTTATGGTTTTACAGAGTTCCATTAAACACTGAGAGGTTAAATGATCAGGATCACACAGCCAGGATGAGTTAGAAGCAGGACTTGAACTCAGGTTTCTCTATGCACTATGATAGGCTGCTGAAGTGAATGATAAGTGGAAAAGAAAGAGTTTGTTAGACATCACAGGAATGTGGATCATAAACTTTTAGCTATGCAATCATTATTAGTCATTGAGGCACAATATTCCACAGGAATATTTTGTCACATTCTCACTCCTAGCAGGACACAACCAGGAATTAATTAACGAAGAAGTAGAATTAGTGGTAGCTAAGGTAAATTTGAGCATTCTTCAAATAATTGCTTGATCACAATATCCTGGGCCTGAAAAACATTTCTCCCTTTGTGTGCTTTATACTTCACCTTCTATAATGGTTTTGATATTCAACTGTCCTAAAGCAAGCCCATCTAACTTCAACAGTTTTTTTTCTGTTTTTTTTTTTTCTTGTTTTTTGGAGGGGGAAGGCAGGGCAATTGGGGTTAAGTGACTTGCCCAAGTTCACAAGGCTAGTAAGTGTTAAGTGTCTGAGGTTGCATTTGAACTCAGGTCCTTCTGATTCCAGGATGGTGCTCTATTCAGTGCACCACTTAGCTGCCCCTATGAGTTTGTTTTTTCTCATGTAATACTTCAATAAAAAGGAAAATTCTCTATCTTGAGACATACACGATTTGTCGGAGGAAAAACACCAATTTCAAAGATTAAAATTTCTGGCATTTTTCAGAAAAACACATTTTAAAATATTGTTTAATTTTCTTGATCTTGGAGTGGTCCAGTTCATCTGTGTCATCTTATCTGGACTTTCTTCTAGGTAATTGACTTCTGATTTTTCGTAGATTACTATCAATGGAGATTTCTTCTTGTTCAAATACAATAGTATTTCAGTCAGTAAGTCTGCTGAGATGAGTCATTAATTACTAAAATCCATTTGTATGTATGATTCCAAATAGTTTTGTAGTGTAGTTTATAATTGATATGGATTTGTGGGCACAGCTGACAAATTTAGCCCTCTTCCTATGCAAATTTTCTTCTAACATCTTGTTCAGATCTCTCCTTTGTTCCATAACAATCTCTACCTTACTTTTTACTTAATCCCTGTATGTGGCATATCATTTGTCCAGGAGAACAAAACACCTTGACAGCAAGGACTGTGAAATAATATCCTCGTCGTCTAGAAGCACTGTGGATTAGGAGATAGAGAGCTGACACTGGAGCAAGGAAAACCCGGGTATGCCATGACTCTGACCTATGCTAGTTGTGAGACTCTGGAGAGGTTGCTTAACATCTCAATGCTCTAGGCAAATCTCTAAGGTTACAAATTGCAGAAAATGTGTCAACCTGCATTGGTAGATGAAGTGTCCTCCTGGGAGCGCTCTACACCAGTGGAATCACAGGTCCTGTTCTTAAGCAATTTCTTGCACATAATAAATTTATATATGCCTGTTCAGTTGAATTGAATTGATGGGATGGTGACAGGCATTTTTTGTTTGGTTTGCTCATCTCAAAGAAAGGCAATGCAGTATACAAAATAGAAGGAAAATCTTAAAAATAGCAGTTGCAAATCTGATAGGTCTTAATATTTCCTCAAAAGAGCTGTGATTTCATCCATGTGCCTATTTCTGTCACACAGGCAAATTCTAAATCCCTCCTTTAATACTTTATGCAATGGCAATTATATATTGCTTTGGCTAAATAGACGAAAATTGCTCCCCTATTGACTGACCTTCTGGTGATAGTATTCACCAGACTTAGCTATACTAAGTTATTCGCTAGGCTCAGTTCCACTTTGGTAGACTTTGTCAGCTTCTGCATTGCACAGATCACAACCTTGGAGAATTCAGAGTCGTCTATATGTCATGATGAGACATCATGTTCCTCTTTTGGTGGAGGACACATGTGATAATTGTTGTGTTTGCCCTTCATTCTCCAAGAGAACCACAATATAAGGAGATGATGACATGATTTGCAGTTGACTTTGATGTGAGGGAGGGAGGGAGGGCTGTGCAGGGTCACCAGTGTCATTTTCTCCTCAGAGCCATCAGGGTCTAGTGGCTAGATATTCATCAGGACTATTGGAGATGACCCAAGATGCCATGGGAGTCCCTGACCCTTTTAGGCTAAGGACTTTTCAGGTTCTCACTTTGAGTGAGGTAACACCAATTCAATGAATAGGTTCCTTTGTGAAGTAAGTGAAGGGATGGCTTCTTTAATTTAAAATTTAATTAAAAAAACTTGGAGTGGAAGATATTCTGGGTTGCAGGCCAAAAGAGAAGGAGTTACTATTTACATTCATTCTAGCCCAGACGGCCTAAAATAAAGCCATTAAGCAGTGCTTGGGCAGGTGCTTGTCTAATCTATGAGCTCCAGAATGAAAAGAGTTTCAGGTTTGGTCTTTGAGAAAGAAATCTAGCTAGTAAACTCAAGTTACCCAGGCGACTTTTGACCATCCAAATTTGCTTTCCTTTGGAGAGGAGAAGGAAAGGGAGAAGAAAGGGCAGAGCTAAGTTACCCAACTGACTGGGTCCCCATTCAGGCATCTTGGGTACTCACAGGTTGTCTTTGTCCTTAGTTCTAGAAGAGGACCATGATATCAGGGCAATAATGACAGGACTTGCACTTGATTTTGAGATCACTGGCCTCACTTTCTCCTCCGGAGCCATCTAGGTCCAATGACCAGATATTCATCATGTGATAATGAAATTATATGAAGCAACCATTAAATAAACAAAAATATGCCTAATCTATATGCTTTACCTTGAAATTAAGACTTCAGCTCAGCCTTAAAAGAATTTAGGTCATTTATCAAGATTTATATCTTGTTTAATTTAATTTGTAGCTTATCTTAGAGTAAATCATGCTACTAATGGAGATTTTCTATAGCATTTGTGATTTAACACATTTTTCATGTATGTTTCTTTTTTTTTGTCTTATTTTCATTTCATTGTGGAATAACAAACTTGGAATAATTAAATTCATCTAAACAAGTATTTATTATAATCTGTCATCTTCATAGTACAGCACTAGGGACCAGGAGAGTTACCAAGATTAAATAAGATGTGGTAAGATGCAACCCAACCCAACTCTTTTAATTATTAGAGTAAAATAATTTTTTGTTCAATTTTTGCATTCAATTCACTAAATCCAAGGCTTCAGGGAGAAATCCATTTTCATAATACTGTTGTGGATAATACAGAAAAGTAAAGGCTTGACAGTACTTAATTTAGGAATATCTTTCACGGAGTTATCAGCCAAAGACAATAAATATATAGTTTTAGAGTGAGAAGGTCCTTAGAGACCATTAATTCCAACTTACAGATAAGAAAAAAATAAGGAAAACTTCTTTGGGATTATACAGCTAGTAAGTGTCTGAGGCCAGATACAAATCTGTATCTTCCAACCTCATTATAATAATGAGATGGCATAGTTTTAGCTGTTAAGAATCTTATCTAGTACGATGAGAAAAGAAATATATTAAAATATAATAAACAGAGAAATGTGATACATATAGAAGAGGGGCAAAGACAAAATCCAATGAAAAATATGGAGCAGAAATGACTTCCAGTTAGAAAAGTTTGGGGAAGACTTCATTAAGCAGGGACAAATGTATTGAAACTTATGTGGAATGTAGCAATGGGGTTGAGATATAAAGGATGGTGTTACCAAAGAAATAGAAATGAGAAAGTAAACAGAAGATAGAAAATAGTACATCTTTTATGAAACATGGAAGAGTAATATGAAATAAAACTTGGTTTAGATGTTATAATTTACCTTAAATGCCATAATGAGGATTATAAAATTTATCCAAGACAGTTCAAAGCTGCTAAAATTTTGGCAGGAGGATAACATGATTAGACTGGTACATTAGGAAGATGATGTAGGCAACATTGAGAAAGTTAGATAGCAAAGAAAAGATATTGAAGTCAGGAAGAGCCATTTAGAGAGTAATAGTCTAGACAAAAAGAGGTATTGGTCTAAATACAGTGGTTACAGTAGGAGTCAGTAGAAAGGAGGGGAAAATTTAAGCACTATTGTATAGATAGACTTGGCAGACATTTACTATAAGATTTGATGTGGGAGAGTGGGAAAGGAAAGGGAAGACTCAAAGGTGACTCAAATTTTATCTAAAATTATTTGGAACGAGTATTGAAATGAGTGAAATGGAGTATATAATATTGGTGTTATTCAATTCAATGGCAAATGCTAGCTCATAATGGCACATATTTTTATAGTTAGGTTTTCAGCTACATAAGGCCCCCAGCAAGTTAGCTGAGCCCTTTATGCTAAACTTATGAGAGGACACATGAAACAAAGAATGAGAAGGCTGTAGATGGATTGTGAATCTGAGTCCAGATCATTGAGATCAAATATCCATTTGTGTGATTATATAGTATTTAGTATATATAAAGTGCTTTCTTCACAACAATCACATGACAAGGAAGTATAAGATTTATCATCTCTTATTGATATGTGAAGAATCTCATAGAGAAAAAAATAATTTGTCTTTAATCATATAACCAGAAAATAGCAAAATCTGGATTTTTTCCCTTTATTTTTATTTATTTATTTTTGATGATGAAAAAGCATATGATTCAGTAGAACAACAGTTGTCTTCCAACCAGATCTCTCATTTTTCTATTGACATCACATAAGAGTCTCTGAGATACAGAACAGTGATAACTGTTTAATGTAAAGGTGCAGATTTTAAGCAAAGTTTCTTTTTTCCATGACTAGAATTCTCTCTCATGACATTACTTGATTAGAGAGAATGGAAACCAAGATCAGGAACTGAATTACTGCACACATTCAGTCAAAAATCAACAAATATTTATTAGGCACTGACTATACCAGCGTGTTAAGCATTGAGGATTCAATTATAAGCAATTAATAGTTCATGCCCTCAAGTGGCTTGCAGTTCAATAGGGAAGGATATAATTTTAAAAAGGGAGATGAAAAGTAGGAGGCAGAGAGTTATCCATGAGAGGATATGGTCATGAATTCTGGAGAGTCAGAAACAGATCCAGGAGAGAACTAAAGGATAGTGGTCCTGGGTCCTCATCCAAAACGAAGTGTCTAGGAGTAACTCACCAATGAAAGAATGGAGCTCCATAGGCAGAGAGTGAGAAGGCTCTAGGTGTCCTGTGGGAACTTCCAGAATGAGACAGCAACAAAGGCATGGTGGAGAAATTGGAGAGTCAGAAGCAGATCCAGGAGAAGATCATATGCAAAAAAAAAAAAAAAAAGTTCCAATAGCACTCACTACATGCTTCATTAGTGATACACATTGTGGGTCACATAGGATAAGTTGAGAAAACATAAATGTTTTATCAAAAGCCATCACTCCTACAAGAAAGTTCACATGCATGCCATTGCTCTTATTTACATGTTTGACAAGCAGACGAATTGTATTAATTATTTAACAAATATTTTGTACTTCAAAAATATGCTAATAAAACATTGTTTACTTATAGAACTTCACATACTGAGATGACAAGAAGCAAATGTTTATGCTTCTAAATTCACATTTTAAAATAACTTTAATTAACCATTACTCTTTTATGTTGGAAGATAAGACAATAATGAGGAATCTTGACCTTTTATGTGAAAGATTTAGTGTAGAATTTTCCTTAAAACCAAACTAAATTCAAAAAATTAATGATCAATGAAGTAATTTTGTTGAGTGAAATGCAATGAGGTCATTTAAGAAATAGAACTTATATGATTCTTTATTCTTTATTATTTTATTCATTCACCAAATATTTGATTTGTGTACATGAGCAGTCAGAGATCATACTGAAAAAGTGAATTATAGCTAGTAGAGACCTTAAATTTCAGTCTAAGGAGTTTACAATTTATAGCTACGAAATGAAAATAATTTGGTTCTATTGATCGAACTTGGTGATTGAAATTGAAGAATCAAAGATGACCCCAAGTTTTGAACTTGAATGGAGTGGTCAGAGAAGGGTGGGTGAAAGTATAGTATCCCTCTCCTCAAAGGAACTCCAGATTTCCATATTTATACAATGAGTTGGATTTTACATGATTTAAGTTAGGTGAGTCAACAGATACACAGGTAAATATAGTTGGCCAGAAATTGGAACACTGCATTTTTCTGACATTTGAACTTTCATATATGTATTGTTTTCCCTTATTAGAATGAGCTCTATGAGAGCAAAGACTGTTTTATTTTCTATTTGTATTCCTTTCCATTCATTCATTCATTCATTCTTCATTCATTCATTCATTCTTCATTCACCCATATTTGAAACTAGAACTTGGGAAAAAGACCAGAGTTAGAGATCAAGACCACATAGAGTTCACAGTTATATTCTATACAGAGATGAAATCTCTAAGGGAGGACATATAGATGGGGGAAAGTGGAGTGCCAAGGTCAGAAACTTAGGGATACCCGAATCTGTGGAAAGAGAGCCAAAAAAAAAAAATAAACAAAGAAGAATCAGTCAGTAAGACATATTTTAAAAATAGCCGTGGTTGAACATCATAAATGGATATATTTTTATCAGTGGAAATGACATTAAAGATTTGTTACCATCTGCTTCGATGCTATATCAGAAGCAGCACGGGATCTTTTTTTTTTTTTCTGATTTAGAACTGAAATGGCATATTTGTGTTGTCTCCCCCATTAGACTGTGAACTCTTGAAACCTGGGAATATAGTCCTATTCTGTTAGTACCTCCAGTATTTATAGATGATAAGCATATTATATCTATCTATCCATCTATCTATCTGTCTATGTATCTATCCATCTACCTGTGTGTATGTGTATACATACATGTATGTGTATATGTGTGTATATATATATATACATATATATACATACAGATATATATACATATATATACATATATATATGCTTGTTCATTCTTTAATTCATTCGTTCTTATTTTTGGATTTTAAGATGGGTGATCTAATTTTGGTGCCTAACGATTAAGTCACCTGTATGATTTTTGACAATTCATTTAGCCTCAATGACTCAGTTGCCTCATTTATAAAATGGAGAAATTGAGCAGGATGAATTAGTCTAAGGTTCTTTCTAGCTCTAAATCCTAATAAGATGATTTTCTTCAGTCTAATTGTTCAGATTCTAACTGTTGATAGGAAATTTTATTTTCTTAGGTGGTTGAACTTGGACTTGGGATATATTTCTTATTAATAAAGATTATAATTGCTCATAATTAAATTCTCTCATGAGATCTTTTGTATTACCAAGTGTAACAGTAAGCACCCTAGCATGCCTAGGGCGGCTACTAGCACAGGTTCTTAGATATGCTTTTCTAAAGGAAAGCAACTCAAAATGGGTTAACAAGCTTACTTTAATCAAACATATCATTTACCTAGTCCAGGGGG
>JAQQSV010008687.1:0-13709 GCA_028646515.1 Pseudochirops corinnae | reverse complement strand
ACAAAACTAGCCATGTGACTTTGGGCAAGTCACTTAACCCCAATTGCCCTGCATTCCCCTCTCCATAAAAAACTTTTCAGCAATGCAATGTTATAAGACAACTCCAAAAGACTCATGACGGAAAGAGATGTCTACATTCAGAGAAAGAACTAGAAAGAACAGAGTTTGAATGCAGACTGAAGCAAACTACCTGTTCTCTTTCTTCTTCATCTTTGGTTTTGTTTCCTCTTTCCCACTGTTCATACCATTGGTTACAATCTTTCTTTACAATCTGACTAATGTCTACTGCGAAAGTATTTGCAGAGCCTATATTTGACTGCATGCCGCCATGGCGGGGGAGGGGAGGGGAAGGGCGGGAATGGGAGGAAGAGAGGGAGGGAGAGAAAATTTGAAACTCAAGGGATTGTGGAAATTAATCTTGTAAACTAAAAGTAAACAAATTAATAAAGACAAAAAAAGATGAAAAAAAGAAGAAAGATTATACAAAGATATTGACTTGTCACTGTAAAAATCCCATTTAAAAAAAAATCAATAATCTCCCAATTGATGTTGCATGTCTACAAAGAATGGAACATCATAAATTTGGAAGATTCAGGATTACAAATTAATCACAGTGCTTCAAAATTCTGTTCTTCCACTTTTATTTCCCTTATTTTTTTAAAGTTTTTCCTACATCTTTAACTCCTTATGTGCTTTTTAAAAATCTACTGATGAATTATCTTTGTTTTTCTTGTTCTGTAGATAAGTAAAAGGATATGAACAAACAGTTCTCAAAAGAAATGCATTTATTAGCAATATAAAGGAATGCTCTTAATCACTAATAATAAATGCAATACAAATCAAAATAACTTTGAGGTTTCATCTTATACCCAGTCTATATACAACAATATATTTATAGAAGTGCTTTTTTGTGGTAAAGAGGTTTCTGGCCAAGGTGGCTGCCTGAATGAGAGGCAGACCACCCAGCTCCACATACCTATACTCCAGCAAAACTCATAGGCAAAATCTAGAGCCTCCACATCCAAAAAAAAAAATACTACAAGCATCAAGAAGGAAGCAGTTCAAGTACCCAGAAATTACAATCAGAATCGCAACAGATCCAGAAGCATCTATAAGAAATCTGAGAATTCAATATTCCAAAAGGAAAAAGAAATCAGCTTACAACCAAAAATAATTTACCCTAAAGCATTTCTGATGAAAAGACCTCCTGAGTTGAACAGGAATTTTGAATACAAGCAGAAGAGTCTAGAGAAACCAAGAAAGGCAAATTGATTTTAACAATGCAAAGGAGCTGAAGGATGATGTAGTGCTAACATTCTAAGAGTGGGTGAAGAAACAAGTAGAATTGTAAACTGATTCAACCATTCTGGAGAGCAATCTGGAACTATGCCCTTAATGAACCTTAATGTCATCAAAGGGCACTGAGGGAGTCAAATAAAAAAAAAACAGGAGCCCTAATGTCAAAATGGTTCTATTCTAAGGGTTTTAAGTAAACTCTAAAGGAATAAAAAGAAGGAAGAAGCTTTAACTTCTAATTTCTCATAATCAGGGGGGATGAGAAGAATATACAAACATGAAAGAAGGGGCAAGAATCTTCCTATGAACCTCACTCTTATCTGAAATGAACAAAGGAGAATTGAACACAGGTATATTGGTATAGAACTAAATTAAACTCAATTGGGAAACAAACAGAGATAGAGTTGGATTAAGAAGTAGAATAATCCAGGGGAGGGAACATCTGCAAGCAAAACAAACTTGCAAATCCTTAAGGGAAGATTAAAGGCATTGTGAGAACTGGGGAAAGAAAAGCAGAAAGCTAAAGTATAATGCCAATGCCTTAGACAAAAGGGAACAGCTGAACAAAATGTGGCATACAGATGTAATGGAATTCTATTACACTATAAGAAAGAAAATCCTGGGTAGCATGAAGTAAGCAGAAGCAGAACAATTTACACAAGGATGAAGACAATGTAAAATTACTTTGAAAGACTTAAAAACATGTCAAGCGAGTCTCCAAAGGACCAATAATGAAACATGAAGTATTATCCACCTACTGACAAGAGATAGACACAAAGTACAGAGACATATATTTATATTTTTGGATGAGACCACCATGTGCATTTGTACTGCCTGATTTGGTACAACAGTGTGAGAGATAACAAAGGGTTAAGTTTCCACAGATAATGAAACTTAAAGGAAACAACACTAGTCTTCTCATTGGTTGCCCCCAAATTTGGTATGTAGATATGCATAAGTAAGGGACTGAAGGATGTTTCCTTCTGATTGGGTAGAAGGGTCAAATGAATAATTATGATAATAAAGGACTGTTAAGTGTAACTCCCATTGGCTGTCTCCAAATTTGGTGCATGAGGGATTGGAGAATACCGTCCTCTGATAGGATACTAATTCATGAATAATTATGGTAATGAAGTATTGAGATTACATAGCTAGCAAAGAGATTGTGAGCCAACCTCACCAACCAATGGTGAGACCAAATAGGGGAGTGGGCCAGGTTAGGATTAAAATAACAGAAACCTGCAAGCTTCAGCAATTTGTACTCTGAGCTGCTTGAGCCAGTGCTATGCCCATTCTCATGAGGAAGAATAAAGGACTCTCTCTGCTTTCTGACTCAGACTCCGAATTTAAAAACCTGGTAGTTGTCGCTATCCCATACAACAGTTTGTTCATTTTTCCTTACCTTATATGAGGGGGTTTAACCATAGTAATGCCCAAAAAGGAAGGCCATTATAACATTTTTTTTAAATACAAGGAATAGAACATAATGAAGTTAAGTTTTGAAAGTTAACATTAGAATTTATTTTGTGTGTGTGTGTATGTGTGTGTGTGTGTGTGTGTATATTTAAAGGAAGTAGGAAGAAATAAAGATTCATGGTTTCATATAGAATCTTTCCTTTTATGTTCTCTAAATACTGAAATTCCATTTTTTAGTATTTAAATTGAGAATAAAATTTTTTTTCAATTATTTGGTATTGATTAAAAAATATAAAAGTTGAACAATAAAACAGATTTAAGTATTCAAAAATCAGAATCAATCAAACATGGGAGTAGGGAAAAGGAAGGAAATAAGCATTTATATATCATTTACTATGTGTCAGGCACTGTGTTATGCACTATACAAATATTATCTCATTTGATTCTCACAACAACCCTGCAAAGTAGCTGTTGTTATTATTCCTATTTTATAGTTCAGGAAACTGTGACAAACAGAGGTTAGGTGACTTGCCCAGGGTCACACATCTATTAAAGTGTCTGAAGCCATGTTTGAACTAAGGTCTTCCTAACTCTAGGTTCAGAGTTCTATCCACTACACTACCTAGCTCCCTCCATATAGAGAATACATTAACATTCAATACAGTCCAAGACTCAAACTACTAGGATGTGGACTTACTATATGATGAGGTAGTACTAACATGATAGTTAAGAGGTGAAACAAAGATCTTTCTAAAAGGGGAAGAAACATTTTGATAATCTGATAGGGGAAAGAAAAAAATGTCCCTTCAGAAGTTTAATGTCATCAAAGAATATGGAAGGAGTTAAATAATAAAAACAGAGATCATGGGAGTGGATCGTTTCCATTCTGAGGGCCTTAAAGAGGGGAAAGAGAAAAAGGGTAAAAATAATTTGCTAATATCAAAAGGAAGAAAACAGGAATGGTACTTGAGATTTGCCATAATTAGAGTGTAGTATACAAACATGGAAAAAGTGGGAGGAGTGAGCATTAGATAATATACTTGTTTTCAAAAGGCAAGTGGTATGAAAGAGAAATACCATGTCATATAGAAATACCATGGCATTTACCATGTCATATCCTCTTTTTGTGTTCTGCTAAATTTATGGAAATGCAATTTTTTTTAGTGTTTAAGTTCAGCAAAAAAATGTTAACAGGAAATGAGACAACTTTTCCCAATGATATATACAAAGAACGGATAGAATAGATTAGGAGATAAAATAAATTTTGACCACATGACAGGTTTTATACAAACAAAATCAGGGCACTTAGAGTGAGAAAGTAGAAAATTTAAAAAAAAAATCTTTACAGAGAAAGTTCTACTATCCAGGATATATAAGGAATTGACATAGATATATAAGAACAAAAGCTATTTCTCAATAGACAAATAGTCAAAGATATGAAGAGGAAGTTTTCAAAGAAAGGCAAACTATCAATAACGATATGAAAAATCACCAATAATAAGAGAAATACAACTTAAATAACTCTTGAGGTTCCAACTCATATCTATTCAGATTGGCAAAAATGGCAATTATTGAAGGGGCAATAGGAAGTCAGGCACACTGGTGAATCTGTAACTTGTTCCAACCATTCTGAGTAAGCACTTTGGAACAATGTCCAAAAAAACACTAACACCATTCATACTCTTTGACCTGTGGATTCCACTACTATCCTAATATGCCAAAGGACCCATATATACAAAAATAGTTATGGCAGCATTTTGTTTTCACAAACAAAAAAAAAATTGTAAATAAAGGGGAGGTACCCTTGTCAACTGGGTTATACTTAAAACATGATATATTAATGTAATGGAACATCATTATGCCGTAGAAATTCCAAACTGATGCAAAGTGAAAAGAATAATTTATAGGATTTCAAAAATTGTGAAAAACATAAGAATTATTATTAATGCAAAGGCCACTCACAACTCAAGATGACTGAGTATTGATTCTACTTCCCTATATGATAAACTAGGGATATAGAATGTAACATATATTTATAGACATGGCCAATGCATGGATTTGTTTCCCTTGATTATGCTTAATTATGACAAGGTAGGGGTTTGTTTTTTAATTTTTGGTGGGCCAGTGGTTTTTTGGAACAAAAAGTAGGGAGCCTGGTAACAGTGTTACAAATAAAAGACAAGAATGTCAATGACACACAAAAAAAACAGGAAGGGGAACTGAAGGGAGTTCAGAAGGGGACAAAGTCAAAGAAGGCAGTGTTGAAACTATTATGTTAAATTTAATACTTTTATTTTTTTGTTTGGTTTTTTTGTTCTTTGTTTTTTGGAGGGGAGAAGGTAGGGCAATTGGGCTTAAGTGACTTGTCCAAGGTCACATGGCTAGTTTTGTGTGTGTGTGTGTGTGTGTGTGTGTGTGTGTGTGTGTGTGTAAGTGTCTGAGGCCGCATTTGAACTCAGGTCCTCCTGACTCTAGGGCTGGTGCTCTATGCAGTGCAACACCTAGCCACCCCTTTAATATACACTTTTTTAAAAATTCCATTCCCAAAGCCACCATCCTATTTCAGGCCCTCATCTCCTTTGTGATGAGCTTCTCATTGGTCTCCCTGTCTGTTTTTTCCCTACTCTAATACTCTACAGAGATGTCTAAAAGATTTTCCTTAAGCATAGATCTAATCATATCCCTACTCAACGAACTCCAAGGGCTCCCTATTGATTCTAGGATAAAATATTATTTCATCTTTATCCCCACCCTTTGTAATTTCTACTTTTGTATACGTTTTACAGAGTATGTAATTACTATAGCAGTACATGCATATAATTCATAAATAAATAAATGCACACATTTTAGAGTGTGTACTCAAAAATATTGCATCAAATATACCTCTGAAGGGGATGGCTAGGTGGCATAGTGAATAGAGCACTGGCCCTGGAATCAGGAGGACCTGAGTTCAAATCCAGCCTCAGACACTTAACACAAAACTAGCCATGTGACCTTGGGCAAATCACTTAACCCCAATTGCCCTACTTTTCCCCCTCCAAAAAGCAACAACAAAAAAAAAATTCTGAAAAAAATTCTGACATCCAAGGTACAAGAAATTAACACAAACATGTAAGACTACTCAAAAAACTTTGAGAAGTACCACTCTAACCAAGCTGAATTATATATAATAAGGCCTAAATATATTCTCCTAAATCTTTGCTTTATAACTACTCTGTCCTTCTACCAAGTATATATTCTCCTTGCCGTCTCTGCCTGTAGAAAATCTATTCAATTTTTGAGGGCCCAGTCAAACAGCACTTCCTTTATAAAGTCTTCCAGGATTTCCCTAAACTGATGCAATGTCTCCATCGAAAGTCCCATAGCACTTTGTTTATATACGATCATAAGATTTGGAGCCAGAGATCATCTTAGAATACAACTTCTTCCTTTAAAAAAAACTGAGGTACAGAGAAAGTGGTTTGCCCAAAGTGGGAAATCTGTCATTCATTTTTGTATTCACCGTCACACTTAGCACAAAGTAGACACCCAATAAATATTTTCTGGATGAATGAAATAGTGAATAGGGACCTTTTAGACGATGTAATTTCAAAATTAAAATGAGAGTGATGGAGGGGTGAGGAGTGGGGGAGTTGATATCCACAAGGGCCAAAAAGTGTCTTTTTTTCTATCCCACATAGAAATTATTTCTGTAGTATCAATATTTCTCCAGACTACCCCATATGCCAGGCAAGGGGGAAAAAATTAAGCCCACAAAAACCACCTAAAATGCATTTTTAAAAAGACTAACAACTTATAGAACAGATACTTGCTAACCACATAAAGGAGATACCAGCCCAGACTATTTTTTCGTCTTGACACTAAACAAAAAAATGCAAGACTTGAGGCAATGGGGAAGTGAGTTTCAAGAACAATATCAAAACCACAGAACGCAATTACTGAATGGAACTTGTAATCATATTTTCATACTTCCAGATTTCTGCCCACTTACAGAGGAGTATTTTAAGGCTACTTTAACCTTTCCCCTTCTCCCTGATTTTCAGGAGGAAGATCAAAGAAAAGCAGTTAGAAATGACACGTTCCTTTTGTTATGCAACACAGATTCAGACATTACACTTCAAAACCCCAGCCCTGACTTCAGCCCCCACCAGAGCAAACAGCATTCCAGTCCTTTGAAGCCAGTCTAATGGTATCTTCCATTTACAAGTAACACGTCTGTAGTCAAAAGATCTGACTTGGAGGAGATGTTAATGTAAAACCACTCAGACTACAGAGACACACACTCCTAGAGGCAGACTGGAAAGGTGTTTAGAAGTCAATGTAACGCCATTATGGAGAGTGTTAGCTTAGCAGCTGTCATAAACACTTCATAATCACTCAGACACAAAAATTGGACTGCCTTTAGCTCGTTATTTTATGAAGTGCTGAATAGGTGTCCAACTGAATAGAGAGAAAGTACCATAGCACAGATAAACCAGCTTTGACTTGTCGGGCTTGTTCCCCTTTAAAGTATGGTTTATAATTTTATTTTCATCATAGTCCTATGAAGTTTTAATCCTTCAGGAGTCTCTGAGGCTCAGTCTTGTGACAGATATTTTTTCACCAGAGTGAGACTGAGTAGTGACATGCGCATCAGTACTTGGTTCTGGGTTAATTTTCTTCTTTCTTTAAACAGGTTTTATTTATGCCTCATTTTGCCATCATGGACATTCTATGCTCACCACACACACACACACACACACACACACACACACCCCAATGAACTTGTTCTTCCTTTTAACAAAGAAAAACAAAGTCTAATACTACATCATAAAAAGAGCACCAGCACTAGAATCAGAGGGCCTCTGTTCAAATCCTACCTCTGATGCTTACAATCAGTGTGACCTTGGGCAAGTCACAGGCTTCAGGGGTGGCTAGGTGGCGCAGTGAATAGAGTACCACCCTGGAGTCAAGAGGACCTGAGTTCAAATTCTACTTCAAAAACTTGACCCAAGCTGCGCGACCTTGGGCAAGTCACTTAGCCCCAAATGCCCTGCCTTCCCCCACCTCCAAAAACAAACAAATCATAGGGCTTTAGTTTTTCTAACTCTTAAATAAAGGGACTGGTCCAGCTGGCTTTTGAAATCCCTTCTAGCTCTAGTTCTATGATCTTATTTATGATCTACATCCAAATCCTATCTTTATCCTACTTTGTTTAAGAAGGATCCTAAGATTTAGAACTAGGAGGCACCTGAAAGCACAACTTCTTCCTTTACAAACAAAAATAAAAAACTGATGTCTAGAGAAAGTGATACTGGAATGAACTTGGCTTCAGTCACAGCTGAACTGGGCCTCAGGTTTCCTCTTTATAAAATAAGGAGTTTGAACTACATAGTATCTAAGCAGCTTTCTAGGTCTAGATCCACATTTATTCTCTCTCTCTCTCTCTCTCTCTCTCTCTCTCTCCCTCTCTCCTTGGACACTTCAATTGCCTTACAAAAAAACCAAAAAGGCATATGTCCTCATCTCTTCTTCCTGACCAAGACCAATCAAAATGATAAAAACTTTTGTCTCCTTTTTGATATACTGCACTCTTCTCCTGTACTTCTTACTTTAATCTACATTAGTCTTCCCCATGTTTCTCTGCCTATCTTGTATTTGTTTCTTGCAGGCATTTCCCAATTGATGAGTACTAGTTACTTTTCCAGGTTTTTGCTGCCACCAAAAGTGCTGCTCTTAATATTTTGGCATATATATTGAAACTTTGTTTCTAGCTTGACCTCCCTGCCTCACAGCTCTTCCCAGGGTCAAAGGGCACAAAAAGTTTATGGACTTTTTTCAAATAATTAAATTGTTTTCAAGAATGGGTAGAGTAATTCGCAGTTCCAGCAATAGCTATATTTGCTTGTCTTCCTAACACCCCTCCAATACATCAATTTGCTGAGTATGAACTAAAATCTGTTATTATAATTGGCATTTACTGCTTCATTAATGATTTAGTGCAATCTTTCATAAGGCTTTTTATATTTTACAATTTTTCTTTTGAAAACTGCTTTCCTGTCTTTTGACTACATATATTAGGGATGCCTCATGGTCTTACATTTTATTAATTCTCTATCTCAGATATCATTTTTTCAGAGATACATGATGCAAATAATTTTCCCAAATGGTCTTCTTACACTAGTTGAATTAATTTTCTTTGTGCAAAAGCTTTTTAATTTAATAGTCAAAACTGTCTATTTTTCTCTCTTATGATAATCTCTATCTTTTACTTAGCAAAGAATTCTCCTCCTAATCACAGTTGTGTATGGAACCTCCTTCCATTCAGTCCTACGGAATTCAAAAGACATATTTCCCTTCCTGATGAATTGTTTTGTGCCAAGGGTATGAAAAAAAGAAATGAAAGGCTCATCAAAATATTTTGAACTTTGACAAATTTTGATAAATTCTTCTTTTCTCCAAATTTATTTAATTTAAATTTATTTTAGTGGTTAAATAAGTTACTATAGAAAAACCAAAAGAAAGAGATGCTATACAAAAAATAAACTTTCCAAATATGTCAAGGCTGTTTGGTTTTTTTTTTTTATTTCAACTATTTCTGATAGACACATTTCTAAAACAAAGCACACATTTCTCTGGCATATTAGAAACAGTAAACAAAATACAATAATCTTTATTGATTACTCAGGATCATAACGAGGAGTACCCATTAACTTACTACATTATAATATAGTGATGCTCCCAGAAGCTACTCAAGTGTGTAGAGCAAATTACAAAGTAAACTGGCATTTATCTTATTATTAGTGATTTAGTGCAATCTTTTATATGGTTGCTGATATTTTACAATTTTTCATTTGAAAACTAATGCCTTCTTTTGACCACATGAATTAGGAATGGCTAATGATCTTCTCAGATAGCAAAGTCAGTCCAGCTTACTATGCTTTAAGTTCCTTTCTATGTCTTTTGTAGTTAGAGAAAAGATCACTGAATTTATGAGTCAGATGACATAGGTCTGAATGCCAGCTTTACTAGAAAGACAACTAGGTAGAGCAGTGAATACAGAAATAAGTCTGGAATCAGCAAGACCTGAGTACAAATTCAGGTCATATGATTTAGGTCATGTGACCTTGGACAAGTCACTTAAACTCTGCCTCATTTTCTCAACTGTAAAATGTGGCTGGCTAACCTGTAAAACGGAGAGGTAGGTACCTCCCAAGGTTGTTGGGAGGATCAAATGAGATCTCTATAAAGCACTTAGGACAGTGCCAGGCACATAGTACATACTATATAAATGCTATCATCATTGTTACTTGCTAGTTGTGTGACTTCAGGGAAGTCATTTAATTTCTCAGGCCCTCAGTTTCCTCTTCGATAAATAGAGGAAGTTAGACTGGGTGATTTCTAAAGAGTCTCATAACTGTAAGTCTATGATACTACGATTCTACTAGCTCTTGTCTCGTGGTTCAGCAGTACCACCTCCCCTTTTAATCTGCTATGTTCACTAGAATGGAATGGTGAGGCATTTAACTAAGGAGTTGCTATTTGGCAAGGACTCTGCTAAGCATGCAGAATACAAACAGAAAAGTGAGACAGTTCCTGCAAAGTGTTCATGTTCTAACAGGGAAAGAGAATACATAGAGACAAGCGCTGGTGGTCCTTTGAGTGAGGACAGAGGCAAGGCTGATGAAATCCAGGGAGTCTTTAGATTGCGCTGTTGAAAAGGGGAAATCTTGGTGTAGAGTTTGAGTACATGGCCTCCCTCACTCTAATTGTGATTCACTACAACAGTGACTCACTACTACTTCCAGGATCTAAGAAAAGTTCTTGGATGTTTAAAGCTCTCAATAATCTGGCCCCCTTTCTTCTTTCTAGGCTTCTGGAGTCCTCTCCATGTACTCTATGACAAAGTGACATTGGATTGGTCCCCTCCTTGGTCTCCATGCATTTTGTACTGTCTACAATGCCTGAAATATTCTGCCTCCTCACCTACTCCTCTTAGTTCACTTGGCTTCCTTCAAGATTCATCTCAAAACCTACCTTCTATGGGGTGGCTAGATGATGCAGTAAATAGAGAAACAGCCCTGGAGTCAGGAGGACCTGAGTTCCAATACAGTGTCAGACACTTGACACAAAACTAGCCCTGTGACCTCAGGCAAGTCACTTAACCCCAATTGCCCTGCCTTCCCCTCGGGGAAAAAAAAAACCTACCTTCTAACAGAGGCCTTCCTTTGTTCACTCCCCAGCTGAGTGTCCTCTTCTCCTTTTACCTTCCATCTACTCTGTATATACACTCTGTGTGTGTGTGTGTGTGTGTGTGTGTGTATGGATAGACAGACAAACAGAAAGACACAGACAGATAGATAGACAGATAGATGGACAGATAGATGGATAGACAGATAGATAGAAAGACAGATAGACAGACAGATAGATGGATAATTTATATGTTGCCTTCTGCACTAGAGGTCAGGGACTGTTTTCATTCTTCTTTTTATTCCTCAGAGATCAGCATAGGGACTCAAATATAGTAAGCATTTAATAAATGCTTGTTGACTGAGTGCCTGGGTGGACAGGGGGGTCACTAAGGGAAACAGTCCCTGGTTTCAGTAACAGAATTCTAGACTAAGACACTAAATAACCAAGCTTATAAAATAAGAGTAAACAAGGGCTGAGGGGCAGGCTTATGAGTCAAGGAAATGAATTTTAGCATACCAACTTTTTTTCTTACTTTCTGATTCTTGCTTCAGATGGGTAAAGTTGAAAGAGAAGTGACCTCCATAATACCATATCTAAATACAAACTTCAATGTCAACTTGGAGGAACATCCATCAAATCTTGAGCTTTCCTCATATCATCGGCTCAAAGTGGCCAGGTTTTTTCTCTCCATTAAATTTGAAATCAAAGTATATTTATTTTTCCCCAAAACCTTATTCCCACTCTTTCATTTTGATTAATTAAAATAGTCACTATATAAATTATTTTCACAAACTATTAAAAATATTAAATGGTTAAAAATATACTGGCAGGACAATCTTAAAAAGGAAAGAAGTGTATAGGTGCAGAAAGGATGGCCAGATGTTTGGACACCAGTAGAACAAATGCACTTTGCAAGAGTTTTAGGGTTTTTGAGGGGAAGAAGCTGAATATATTTATGGATTAGCTATAAAATCAGTATGTTCGTTACTAATAAACATTTTTGAACTCTGATACTTAGGGATGGCAGCTAGGTGTCACAGTGGATAGAGTGCCAGTCCTGGAGTGAGGAAGACTCCTCTTCCTGAGTTCAAATCTGGCCCCAGACACTTACTATCTGTGTGATCCTGGGCAAATCACTTAACTCTGTTTGCCTTAATTTTCTCATCTGTTACATGAGCTGAAGAAGGAAATGGCAAACCACTCCAATATCTTTAGCAATATAATCCCAAAAGGAGTCAGGAAGAGTCAGATGCAACTGAAAAATGACTTAACAACAAAAATTTAGAGATAAGTAGCCATTAAAGGTTCCATTTAGAAATTTTTGCATACAAATCCCACATTGAGGGATGTCAAAAGAGGAGACAGTTACCCCCTGTGTTTGTACTTCCTCTTTATGACTGTTCTAATCTATAACTTTTGGGGTGATATAGCAAGCAGATTTAGAACGATGACAACTTTTTTTTGTTTTAAAGAGAGAACCAATCAGAATTCATTAAAGGGTCAGGCTAGGTTAAGATTAAATAATAAAGATAGATAAAAAAAAAAAGATACTACAAAATTTCCTTAGTTCAAAGAGTATATAATTATTCTCCCATTGAGAAAGTCAGTCAATAAGCATTTATGAAGCACCAACTAAGTGCTAGAGACACAAAGAAAGGTAAAAGACCATCCCCACTGTCAAGGAGCTCACAGTCTAATGGAACGAACAGTAAAAATGGCCTTCAAGGTACTCAAAGTAACCTTGACAAACTGAACTTGACTGACAAGGAACTAGATCAAGTTATTGAAGGGGTTGCCAGGATGCACACATTTCACCTTTTTATCAAAAGTGAAATATACTGGGGCGAGTAGGTAGCGCAGTGAATAGAGTACCGGCCTTGGAGTCAGGACCTGAGTTCAAATCCAGCCTCAGACACTTAACACAAAAACTAGCCAAGCTGGACAAATCACATAACCCCAATTGCCCTCCAAAAAGAAAAAATATATAAATAAATAAATAAAATAAAGCTGAGTTTTAAAAAAAGTGAAATATACCGCCTCTACAACATAAATATAGAAATATAGGCTCTTTATCCTTACTCTGAGGAAACCCTCAGGAAAAGAGTAGGAAAATAACACTGTGATTAGAAGTAAGGTTAGGAAAAGCCAAGAAAATGATAAATTCTTTAAAATGTTTCCTTCCTTTCTATGTCCAAAATTAATTTTGAGAATCTTAAAATGAGCATAATTTAGGAGTAAGGAACACTTGAGTTTTAGCTTTTTTCTACAGCCTTTGGGAAATCTGTTAGAGCTGGAAGGTGCCTCACTGCATCAACTAATCCAATACCTTTTATTTACATATAAGGAAATCAAGGCTCAAATTGCTTTAGAGACTTCCCTAAGATGTCACAGATATTAAGTGGCAAGCCCAAGACTTTAACTTATAAAGCCAAAGTTCTTTTCCAGTATATCATGCTGTTCAACTACTTTCAGTTTCCCCACCAACAAAAAGTAGACACTACTGACTTATCAATCACAAGAGATATTGAACCAATCAGTGAATTCCCATTTGGCTATCACCAGAGAATATTAATTATGATATCCTATGTTTCCATAACACTTTAGAGTTTACCAAGTACTTTCCTAACATAAATAATAATTACATAATATAACATTTATATAATATATAATTTTATATTTATATAAAATATAACTATATAATAATTTTAAGGTTTACAGAGTGCTTTACATATAAGTTTGTGAAGTAGGTAGTATAAGCATCCCCACTTGACAAATGAGGAAAGTCAAGAAAGTTAAGGGATTTGCCTATCACACACAGAGCTAGT
>JAQQSV010008686.1:0-13709 GCA_028646515.1 Pseudochirops corinnae | reverse complement strand
ATCATGGCTTTCAGGTAGTCCAATAATTTTTAAATTGTCTCTCCTGGATCTATTTTCCAGGTCAGTGGTTTTTTCAAGGAAATATTTCACATTGCCTTCTATTTTTTCATTTGTTTGGATCTGTTTGATAGTATTTTGATTTCTCATAAAGTCATTTGCTTCCATTTGCTCCACTCTAATTCTGAAGGAATTATTCTCTTCAGAAAGCTTTTGAGATTCTTTTTCCATCTGGGAAATTCGACTTTTTAAGGCATTCTTCTCCTCATTGGATTTTGGGCCTCTTTTGCCATTTGAGTTAATCTATTTTTTAAGGTCTTATTTTCTTCAATCACGTTGTTGACTCTCTTTTTGTGATTTTCTTGCATCATTCTTATTTCTCTTCCCAATTTTTCCTCTACTTCTCTTATTGGATTTTCAAAATCCTTCTTAAGCTGATCTATGGCTTTTAGGTAGTCTTCATGTTTCTTGGAAGCTTTTGGTGTGGGAGTTCTGACTGTGTTGTCTTCCTCCCATTCCATGCTTTGATCCTTCTAGTTCTCAAAGAAGGAATCTAGAGTTTGGTTGCTGTTCTTACTTTGCCTGCTCATGTTGGCCAGTCAATGATTTTTTAGCTCTGTGGAACTCTGCTTCCAGAGCAGAAAGCTCTGTCCCAAATCTCTGGGGTTTTTGCAGTTGCCGGAGCTATTGGGGGACTGTCTTTTTTTGTAGCCCCCACCAGCTTTGGCCCACTGAAAACACACCCCAGGACCACCACCCAAGACCACGATCCAGATCCAGGCTCAATGCAAGAGCACTTGGCCTCTGAATGATTGCTTGGCCCCCCTGCAATCTGCAGGCTGGGAGCTCTGAAGCAGCCACATGGAGGCAGCTGCAGAGCTATCACTTCCGCCGCTTCCTTGCCCTGGAGGAAGTTTGGCTGGACTGCTTTTCTCCCCCAAGTTTAGCTGAGTTCCACTTACCTTTCACTTAGTCCTTGTTTCTTATGGCTTGATAATTCTGGAAACTGCCACACCTGTTGCTGGTCTACTCTCCTGAAGGCTTTAGCTGCAGCTCGGCTTGTCCTGGCTGCTCCTGGGGCCATGCTGCGGTTTTAGGTTGGGCTGGTTTCAGCTCCCAGCGCTGCAATGATTCCTTTGTGCCTAGCTGCCTTCAGTGGAAGATGTGTTTTTCTGTATTTTTATGTGAGTTTTGGAGCCCTAAAACTTGTTTAGAGTCATATTTTATGGGTACTTTAGGTGTCTATGTGGGAGCTGCGGAACCTTGATGCTCCTACTCCACCATCTTGGCTCCCCCCCCACACGTGGTCTTGAGGTTGCAGGTTCCCCATCCCTAATCTAGAGGAAAATGAGGTTGACAGTTGAAGGAAGTTTAGTTTTTGAACTTTGTTTAGGGTACAAAAATGTCTCATTTTAACTACAAATATAGCTCAATAAAAGGAGAGAATTGAAGACCTGAAGGAGAATATAGAAGAACTAAATACACACCCATACATGGAAAACAAGCAACACCACTCCCACATGGTCATATTTACTATGTGTTCACAAATTAGAAAGATACATAATTATATGTGTTATTTATATTATATAATATTTAAAATTTTTCTTCTTCCCTCTTTTCCTTTTGAATCTCAGTATTACTAATGGAAGGGACATGGATTTTGCATCTATTGCAAAATGATAATTTGAGTAACAGTTTTGAGAGCTAGGAGAAAGAAACTGCCATGTACCAGATGGAAAGGCTTGTTCTATGAATCCATTATGAATCACATTTCATAATTCTCTGATGCCACAACTTGTAAATTAAACTGTTCTAGAAAAATAGTGAGAGGGAATGGTTTTAATTACCTACCCATGCAGCATGTATATGTGATGGGGTAATTTATCTTTTTAAAGATCTATAAGTCAATTTTCAGTGAGTTTATCACAGTAACAGAAAAAAGTCAATTTTATACCAAAGGAATTGTGTTTTCTAATTATAATTAAAGGTCTTAGTGATATTTACTACATATACATATGCATAGGTATGTGTATGTGTTACTAGGAAGTACTGGAGATATTTTTTAAAAATTCAGTTAAAAAAAGAATTGGAGATGCGCATAGGAATAGACATCTGGGATACTCTGAAGTCTTTGAAGCTAAGGATAAGGATCTTTGACCAGAAATTACACTGTGATGGGAAGCCACTACAAGGTTTTGAAGAGTAGCTTGTCATCATTGAAGCAATGGTAATAAAAATAAAACAGAAGAAAAATCAAACAAACAAAACCTTTTGTAGTAGGAATAACTCGAAGAAGATGGTATGAAAGATGACTGGTTTTTGAAAGTAGCTTGTGATAGTCCAGATGAGCAGTGCCTAGCCAAGACTAAACAAGGACTGAACAAGTTTGCATTCTAATATGAGGAGGTGAAGAGTCATAGGGCAACCAATTAGGGGACCTTGAAATGGTTCTGTTACTTTTTGATAGTCTTAGACAAAGAAAAGAAAGGAAGGTGAAGAGAAATATAGTATTGGGAAGAGAGTAAGGAAGGGGAAATTATCTCACATATATAGTAGTGTGCAAGTAGATATCTATATAAATAAAGAAGAAGAGGTGAAGAGCTGGCAACAATTGAACCTCTGTCTCATCTGAACAAGTAAAGGAAGGAAGAGTACACATACAGTTGAGTACAGAAATACATTTCATTCAACAGTAAAATAATAAGGAAAAAGGAAGAAGGGAGAAAGGAGAATATAAGACAGGACTGTTTAAGGGGAGGATTAGTCCTAAGCAAAACCAGCTCTAACTCAAGATGTACAAAAATAACTACAGTAGCAATTGCAAATTCCTGAGGAGGTGCCAATATTAATCGATACAGAGCCTTTCCTCAGATTTTCCCCATAATCCTCCATTGTTAGAATTTTTCTTTGAGTACTTATTTCCTCAGTTATTCTAGTTTTAATGAAAAGCTTTCTTTGTTAGAACTTATTTCTTGTCTCTTGTTTTATTATTCTTTGTCTTTATTTATGTGATTTTAGGTAATTTTGCAAAGAACTGAAAAACAATTGGGAAAGAGCTGAACGACTTATGGGATATATGAATGTGATAGTATACTATTATGTTCTAAGAAATGTTTAGGGGAATTATTTCAAAGAAATCTAAGAAGACTTGAATGAACTGATGCAGAGTCAAGTGAGCAGAACCAGAAGAGCAAATTATATAATAATATCAATATTGTAAAGACAAATGTTGAAAGACTTAGGAACTCTGATCAAAGCAATGATCAACCATGATGCCTGGAGACTAATAATGAGACCTATTCTCTACTTTTTGATAAATCAGTAATAGACTTAGAGTGAATGAAACATAATTTTTTATTGTTTTTGGACATGGCCAATATGAGGATTTGTTTTACCTCAGAGGTTTGGTTTTTTATTTCCTTCTCAAAGAAAGTAGGGGGAATTAGGAGAGAAAGAAGGCAGATTTTGATAGATTGAAAAATAACAATTCTAAATCACTGAATGCAGGAGTTTTACCATAATCCTAGCTTCAGGAACCATATCATGGGACCAATTTTAAATTAAAAAAAATATACTATACAATGAATGAAGTACTTTTGGCATTTCAATTACCAAGCCCTTTGCACAGAGTCCAAAGGAGATCTGCCTGAGACTGGGTTTGGCTTTACTATTTATTTCCATTTTTTATATTTCTATTATTTATATTTCATTTCATTATTTATTAAGTGCTGTGGCAAAGAGCTCATGTTAGAACAAAAATACTCAGAAAGACAGAGAATCTTGGGCAATCAATCAGTGACCTTATTTTTTAGTGTTCTTTGAGATTAGGGACTTAGCATGGTACCTTATATATACTATCTACCACAACAACTTACTTTCCCATCCATATACTTTTTTAAAAATAAATTCTGAATTTATTTATTTACTTTTAGTTTACAACATTCAATTCCACAATTGCTTGAGTTCCAAATTTTCTCCCCATCTCTCTCCTCCCCCTCCCCATCCATATCCTTTAGCAACTATACTCACAATTTCTTTTAGTCTACTGTTACTAAATTAGCTAGGATATGGTAATTTGAATTCATTGAAGTGAAGAAAATTAATATTATGCCATGTTATTTAATAACCAGTACTAATCTGTGATCCATCCTTTTTCTTATTTTGTCAGTTCCCACTTCTGAAGGACAGGCTGTTTCTGAAATGTGTGATTGAGCAATATGGTCATTCCCAGCCCCTAAGGCATCTGCTTGGGCTTGGGCCTTTTTTGGGTTGGGTTCCTCTCAAATGATACTCTCTGCCTCTGTTTACACCATAGACAGAGAACCAGCTTGAGTTAGGCTTTCCACAGGAGACAGACAGGTCTCCAGGCCTTCCTTTCTTATCAAAGCTAGGGATGACTTGGTCTACAATGGGGATATCAAATTGTGGGGAGAACCTGATTGAGGTGGGCTTTGCTTTTCTAGCCAAGATAGCTAGAGGTAGCTGGGACTCATCAATCGACTGTCATTCCTTAAGTGTCAGACAGGCTGATCATTCTTGTCAGCAAGCCAATCCACCAACAAATTAGAATTGCTTTACATTTGCCTAGGGACGTCCAAATGATGCGCTGTCAGGCCAATCAGAGGAAAGACACATCTAGGTTTAAAAGGCCCTGTCAGTCCTCACTAATAGTCTTTGATCACAGAGAGAGGCCAATGACCCAATTTATTGCTTTCTGCTAGCCTAAGTAATAAATAGATTAATCCTGCTCAGAACTTCTATTGCGATCTTAAGTAGAGAGAAGCTTTCATATCATCTTTTTGGATTTTAAGTTTTGGGTCCTTCTCAAGTCTTATTCAATTCAACAAATAGCTTTAAAATACCCAAAATCTATGAGATATTGGTCTAGTCCGCCAGGAATACAAAGACAAAATGGAAACTATGTCTACCCCCAAGGAGCTTACATTCTAGGGGAGATACATATAACCAGGACACAGGTAAGTGCCTATAAAATGGCTACAAAAGAATGATTCTAATAAAGGACAAGAGAGCTTATTTCTATATTTGATGTCAGGTTTTCATGCTCAGGAAAGGGTGGAAAGGGGGAGAAAGAAGAGATTTCGCAAAAGTTCTACTCACTTGCAATTAATAAATCAACCTGAATCTTGATCCATCAGTTTTGTCTAATTCCTTTTTATATTCAGAAAATGAACTCTTACTGGAGAAATATATTATATATATATATATATAAACATTATGTTACATTAACATTAACATACAATAACATTATCTGATGACTTTCTAATTGCATATCTAGCTCATAAAGCTCTAATAGAAACTGCAGAATCACTGAAAACAAGATGTCTTAAAGGCAATGCTGGGTAGAATGATTAGGACACAGATCAGTGAGTTTCTTTCTCAACCTTACTTCTCATTCCAGGGTCATAGTATTTAGTGAATATGAGAAAAGTAGAGCAAATATGAGCCCAAGAAGCAGCGCAAAAATTGTCAAGATTTTAGTAAAATGACATTCATGTTCCAATTTTTCTTCCTATTCAAAAAGGACAATGTGGGTTACCACAGATAATCTGCATATTTAGTCACACAAGTTTATGGTTGCAGTTAATTACACATATACCCACATTGATTGAATTTGGTGGGTTAATCTCTATTAACATTGCTTTCAGCAACTCTATATTTTCCTATCAGGGCTCAGCGAGTAGGAAGGAAGAACTCATTAGAGCCTGGAAGCCCAAGAGCCTTATCGCCAAAGTGCTTTCCTAGAAAAACTGGTGAAGAATCATTTGAATCAATGCAATGCAGTGGAAAGAGCCCTGGACAAAGGGATTAGGAAAACCAAGTTCTAATTGCAGTTCTGACACTATATTAACCGTGTGACCTTGCACAAGTCTCTTCACTTCTTTGTATTTCTAATTCTTGATTTATATAATGAAAGGATTACATTTGATGAAATTTTTGGACCCATCCAGCTCTAAGATGTTATGATCCTTATAACTCTCTGCATCTTGAAAGTTACGAGATCATAGGTCTGAACCTGCTGAATTTTCTAATGTTATTGGTGCCAAGCAATGGGAGAGGAGAAATCAAGAGAGAAGTAGAGGTTGAGTTATCGAATCCATCATAATCATCCTACTGGGTAAGAAAAAATGGAGTGCTCCACTTTTCTCCTAAAAAGCAAAGTAATGGCCCCTGAAGGTCTGTTTTGAAACTTTATTTGCCCTTTTTTGAGCATTGCAGATCTGAGCAGTTGTCCTGGGAGATAATGTTGAATGAAGCTGATAACAATAATCAGTGATTCCAAACTTTTTCAACTACGAGGACCCTTTCCTAAAATCGCAGAAATTCATAGATGAACATTTGGTGGTAGTGGTACTTACCTGCTAATGGAAAAATACATACTGGCATGTAGTTACTAGGAATTCAATAGCTTTTAATAGTGGATTTATATTTTATTCTTCACAACAGCACCTACCTATTTTTGAAAAATAGAAATACACACACATATATGCATGGCCTATGATTTATGCAGTCTATAGAGAGGTAGTTGGCTTATTTATTGGGCTGAGTCATTTAAAGAGGCAGCTGGAGTTATTTTGCAGCTTTCAGATATTGGAAATCTTGTTGAAGTGATGAAAGTTCCATCCTTGGATCTCATTCTAAATCCAGTAGACCCTTTGTAATAGCTTCATTCTTTTTCCTCTCTCTGCCAGGGATCTGTGACCTATAGGTTGAGAACTATTGCTATGTATCATAAATTAATATGAACATTAGAGACAGAAAGTCTTTAGGGATTGTCTCATACAACCCATCCATTTTACAGATGAGAAAAATCTCTTTTTTCTGAATTCAGCAAAAAAAAGGAATGAAGATACTACTACATACTTAGTAGGATCCTATCATACCTAAAATGATCATACATTTCTGATTTTTCATGAAGGTCCTGATTTAAAATGATAGGTCTTGTTCCTCACAAACTGTCAAAATATCATGGAAAGTGTCTTTTTAAAAAAATCACAGATCTTTCAGTATTTTATCAAATATTTAAGTGATTGTGTCAAACACTACAATAAAATAAATGTAAGGGCCTGAAATGTTTGTCAGAGTGACAACATACCTCCATGATTATACATCTTAACCCACCAGTCTCTAACTTAGTAGTAAGTCCTAGAAATTGCCACCAGTTAGGTGTCTTGCCCAGAGTCCCACCTCTAATAATAACCAAAGGTGGGATTTGAACCCAAGTTTTTCTAACTCTAAGCCTGTACATTTTCCATTATGGCATTGATGCCCTTTGTTAAATATCACTCATTAAGTTCGTTAACAGCAATATTCTCTCTTTCTCTCTCTCTCTCTCATGCGCGCACGCGCACGTGTGTGTGTGTGTGTGTGTGTGTGTGTGTGTGTGTGTGTGTGTAAACTGGATTTCAGTCCTGAGGTCTATGACAAACTGTGACTTTTTAGGTGTGACTTTCCGAATTGGTGGGGAGAATAAAGACACAATGTGACACGATGCTGTGTGAGAAGAGGAACTAGAAATAGTATTATAGCTTTGGAACCTCCTTGCAGAGAGAGAGAGAGAGAGAGAGAGAGAGAGAGAGAGAGGACAGAGACACAAATTTGTTTTTTGAAGAAGCAGACATGTAGAGTATGTCAGCATGTCGCCAATTTCCCCCTTACTTCTGAAAATTTCCCCTTGAATGAGATCAGTTGAGTTGAAATAACTCACTTTCACTGGGAGAGCCCATTTGCTCTGTATTTTCTGGTACGTTTTGATCTATTTTTACTACTTTTATTTCCTTTCACTCTTTTCTCAGCTTGGGCATCCTTAATATTCACTATTTGTGATGGTCTTTTGCATAACTAGCATTTGGTGGGAAGAAGTCAAGTTTAAGATTATTCTTCCTTTTAAAAATAGTAATTAGGGAAGCTTAGTGGCTTTATTTTTTTGGAATTAAAAAAAAATGTTCCCCTAGGCTGGCAATATTGGGGAGGGGGTGTAGATAGATATAATCCTGGTCCAATACTCCTGTCTCTCAGAAAACAGAGCACTCAGCCTTGTGAGTCCTTCTCTAAGTCTCCCTCAGAGAGGAGATGGCAAGATTCCAAAAATAATTATCATTACTTTCTTGTGTGCTGCATTTTTAAACAACCTGGATACGCACATCTTAGAAGAGCAAAACATATCATGCAAAAACATTTATGTATGCATATATGTATGTTTGTGCATATAGGCATGCGTGCATATGTATATGCATGCACACATATACATATATATACAGGGTGTCCCAAATGTTTTTATATTTTAATAGCTTAAAACCACACTAATGCTTTTGGATCATTAGATACATATAATTGCATGCATATATAAACAAATATATAGGCATATATGTAAATACATTTATGTGTACACATCTATTTGCACATCCATTTAAGTGTATGGACATGTGCGTGAATGTGTGTGTGTGCGTGTGTGTGTGTAAGTACATAATTATATATAAAACCTATGGTTCAAAAGACCTCAGAATTCCAGGTTTATACAGCCTTGGATTAATCTCGGGAACCTGACCCAATTTTCTCCCTTTGGCTCATTGCCTCCCTCAGGAGTTACAGTAGAAAAACTTTTTAATGTATTGACAATGTAATTCAGGTCTAGTTTTCTCCAATTGTAGGTAGAAGAGTTTCTCAACTTTTGTACAGTAAGATAAGCAGATCACAAATGAGATCATGTTTATTTAATTGTGCAGAAAATATAGAAAACACAAGGGTCTCACATGAACTCATGAATACCTACATAACAGAAATATATAAAGTATTCAACAGGCACATTGGGTTCTGTTCCCATCTACCCAGAATAATTGACCCCAGGCAAGGTGGTTTATCCACTGCACTAAAGGATTGCACATATAAATGTAGTGAATAGTACTGAGTCTGGAGTCAGGAACACCCGAGTTCAAATCTACTCAGAAACTTAATAGCTGCATGATACAATACGTCACTTAACCTTTGCGTTACTCAGTTTCCTCAAATCACGGGGCATAATAATAGCACAGTGTTGCTTGATAATGGCTTAGCACATGGTGCTTGTTAAGTCCTAGTTCCTTCCCTTGTTCTCCTACCTATTCCCAGAGATGAGATATATTTAGGATCATAGAATCCCCGACTGAAAAGAACCTCAGAGGGTCACCAAAGCAACCTGTGGTTTTTGTCTCCATTGCCATTTTATACAGAGATCCTTTCTTATTATAACAAACACTATTTTTTTTTCATTTTAGAAGTCAATTAAAACATTTCCTCATGTTGGCAGCTAGTTATTTCTATCCATAAAGATGTTGGAACTTCCCTGATTTTGCCAGAAGTGACTCACAGTCTTGAATTGGTGCCATCATTTCTCTCCAGGATTTGATGACATCAGATGTCATTTCTATTTTGAAGTACATCAAACTTGGGTAAACCGAATTTACAGATTGTTCTTCCAGAGGAAGATGGACAGGATGAAAAGGCTTGAATCCTTGATTCAAGGAAGCAGATTGTAATTCATTGTACACCACAGCCTTTGTTCACTCAAAAGGCATTGATGTGCTTGATTCATTTCTATAGCTAGATGCATTTGCCATGTTGTGAATTTAGATTTTAAAGTTGGTGTTTTTTAGTAAAGGCAAATAAAATTCACTGTTTATATGTCAAGTATGAATTTTTCTTTAGGATTTTAGCCAACAATTATCAATGGCATGAGCTCTGGACCTTTTTTTATGTCATAAGCCCCTTAGCCCACCTGGTAAAGCCAGAGCTGCCTTCTCAAAATATTTTAAATGGGTTACCAATGAAATTGATTATATTGAAAACCAATTTACATATATATATATATATGTACATATACACTCATACAATACACACCTATATAAAAACTATAGATATGTATGGATAGACATACGCCTGTATGTCTATACATGTTATCTACACATACAAAGCGTGTGTGTGTGTGTGTGTGTGTGTGTGTGTGTGTGTAGTTCAAAACCTCAGGTTAAGAACTCTGTTCAATGGAATAGTTTATGACCAGTACAATGTTTCCAATGCCAAAGCATCTTTTAGATATTGTATCAGGCCTGTCTTGAACTACCACCTTGAATACTTGCCAATGATTCCAATATGAATCTACAGGACATTATTACTTATTACTGATGTTCTCTAGTATGTAGCTTCAAAATATATCAATGCAATCAAAAAAGAAAACTATAAAAATTCACTTAATTCTACATAAAATTTGGTTAATAATTGACTCCATGCCCCACTTGAGCAATAGAATTTTCATTTTTATGTGTCGTAATACTTTTATAAGAATGAATACCACAGGATGGTGAAATTCTAGGAAGCAGTTCATTGTAATACTCTTCCACAAATTCTTTCAGATAGAGGTAGAAAATGTATGAGACCAAATACTGATGGAGAAATCCAGAAAAAGTTGGAGTAAGTCCTTTGTCCATTCCATAAAAGAATAAAGAGACAGACGGGGAAGTCTGAGAACACTGGGAATAGGGTTGAGCATGAAAATGATTTGCGGGCAGTACTCTGATGCCTCCTAGGAGAGGGTGTACATCAAGGCATGAAGAGGTCCCAGGCCCATACTGGGATACCATCAGACCCCTTTCATATTGCTGAGACTGGGCTAGGCATGAACTGGTGACTATGTTGCCCAATACTCAGTTCCATGTCACTGATTCTGGGAGAAGTGAAAAGGGGATCTGTGCTGGGATAGGGGTTGGTAGAGTTCCCAGGTGGGGAGGCCTGGGATGGCATATTGAGAAAGGAAAAACTCCAAAAGTCAGTAGAAGCAATGATGTGACTCAGACCCCACGTTCAGTGAAAGACCTAACTTCTAGTATTTAGCCCAGTTCAAAGAAAAATAACCAAAGCAAGAATATCAGACTAAAATGGAATCTACAGTTCTGCCACTTTGAACCAATAGTTTCCAGCTAGTTGATGGGGCAGAGTTCAGCAACAGTCTACTCTTATGTAGACCCCAGGTCAAGTACTTGCAGAGTTCAGAAAAGAAGAACAGAAAAGATCTGCCCTGAATCAGATCACTTTGAGAACACTAAGACTTTATAGGTTCCCCAATCTGTCTCTGGGATCTTGGATTAATACAACATTCATTACCTTCAAGAAAGCAGCAAAAGGACCAGCTCAGACCTTTCTTCCAGAAGCATCACACAGAGTCCAGGCCTAACATAGAGTTCCAAGTCATGAAGTAGACTGGAAGAATAGGCAAACAGAAAAGAACCTCACCATGAATGAGCTGAGTTGTTATGGTGACAAGAATGCTCAAGACATAAAAGTAGAAAAAGAGAATGACTACAAAACATCTACAAATTGGGCACAAATTCAAATAAAATTCTTGGATGAGAAAAAAAATGTATTTTTTTAAATAAGTGGAATGAGGATACTTGAGAAAAATATTTGGAAAAGAAATGAAAGTTATTGAAGAGAGAATTAGAAAGAGAATGAATAGTTTGGCCCAAGAGGAGTTTATGCAATGGGAGTTGACATAATCAGATCTATTCTTTAAAGTGGTCTTAAAAATACAATTGTTTTTAGATTGACTTGTGCAGAAGTGTGAGGTTTTAAGGTTTTCAATCCAGGAAACATAAAAAGTCTCATGAGGTTGTCTCAGTGAACTTCTGTAGATGAGATGAACCACATCTTCCTCACTAACCACTTCACTGGGGCAAGGTCTCAATGCCCTTGGTTCCACCTCTGAGGTTATAATATTCATTTTTGAACTAAATTTTGCTGTTATGTGAGTTATGAAGTACATTTCCCTTAGGTCTTCATATAGCCCCAAATAATGACAATTTCTTTATGACCAAAAGTCCATGTATATGCGCATTGTATGTCTGTTATGGACTAACAAACTGTAAGGGAAAGTAACTCTGATAATGGTGATGAGCTTAAGATTTTGAGCATGATTACCACTTTTCAATTCACTCTTGGTGAGGTCAGACACGCATCAAAAGAGAATGACCATGATAAATGCCACAATATGATCTTTTTCATTTCTTCTAGAAGCGATTTATATTGTCTAATAGGAAGAGGACACCCTAGGCCATGCGTTCTTATTACATTACATTTGAAACATCTGTTTTTCCTGATGCATAGTTCTTTAATGTTATGTTCCCATTCAATTTTCTTGATGTAGACATAAATGCTTTTTTTTTAAAAATGTGGGTATCTTGGGCAGATGGTTGACTTTTCTTTGTCTATTGTTAATCATTCACCAATCCCAGAAGTAAATTGAACTTTGATGGTTTAACTGTCCTTATCCCCAATTTATAATTCCATCCTGCAATGAAAGTAGATGAGTGAAATTAACTCTTTTTAGAATATGAAAGTGGATAGTATCCCCTTCTTTTTTGCCCCTTAAAAATAAAATTTGAAACAAACATTTAGAATTGTTTTATGTCTTTTAAAAATAACCTACATTTCTCAATTTTTCCCTTCCTTTGCTCCTCTCAGAAAACTGTGTCATGTAACAAAGATCAACAATGAGAGATGGAAAGAGAAAAGGAGAGAGAGAGACAGAGACAGAGAGGGAGACAGAGACAGAGAAGAGAGAGACAGAGACAATCAAGGAAAATCTGCCTGAATAAAAAAGGCTGGCATAAGCTCTTTTTGACATCTATAAGCCTCCATTTCTGCAAAAGGAGGTACCTCTCATCTCTTTTGGGGGGGGGTCAAGCATTATCATTTAAATTAATCAGTGGTCATTTTCAATTGTTTTATTGCTCTTGTTCTTTTTTCATTGTCTGTTCATTCTATAGGTTAGTGTCCTTGTTCTGCATACTTCACTTTTCATCAGTTCATAAATCTTCTAATGCATCTCTTTAATGATTGTCTCTTATAGTTTGATAACATCACATTTCATTAACATATCATGTTTTGTTTAGCTATTATCCATTGATGGCAATTATATCACTCCTGTGTCTTCTCCTTTCTAGGCTAAATATCATGAGTTACTTGAACATATTCTCGTAGGCCATGAACTAGTAGGTCCTTCACTATCCAGGTTGCTCTTCTCTGGTTATTGTACAGCTTATCAATGTCCTTCATAAGGCATGTCATCTAGAACTAAAAACCATTCAAGATATAAATTGACTAGGACAGAGTACAATGGGAGCATTGTCTCCAAAGCTGTGGATGCAATGCCTTTTAATGTAGTTGAAGAATACATTAGCTACCATGTCACATTGCTCACTTATACGGAACTTAAAGTTCAGTTAACTTGCAGATCTTTTTCAAATGAATCAATGTCTGGTCACACCTCTTCTGCCTTATATTTGTGAAATGAATTTACAATTTCTTTCTTTATCCTTCAATTTTATCAGAAATAAATTTGTTCTATTGAAGAAATTTGGTAATACAACTTTCCCTATTTCTGAAAACAATTTGGGTAGCACTGGAATGTTTTTCTTTAATGCTTGAGATAATTCACTTGTAAATCTTTCTGTCCCTGAGGTTCACCAAAATTTCTATCAGACTTTTTTTATCTTGGTGATTTGGTTTTCCTCCATTTTTCCTCTCTCTCTCTTTTTTTTTTTTTAGGATCTTTAAAAGTTTTTATTTTTTTAAATTTTTGTACCTGTCCCTTTACAGAAGTATGTACTTCCAGCAACCCTCCCCCCCCACCTTGTCCTCCCCTCCATCATCCCACCTATCAT
>JAQQSV010008685.1:0-13710 GCA_028646515.1 Pseudochirops corinnae | reverse complement strand
GCTGGCACAGGACTGCTCAGCACAGTGTGTCTGAATTATAGGAGCTGTAATCTAAGAGCAAAGCAGAATTGTAGCAGCTCAAATAAGACATGAGACTTGCACATTTAGAGATATCTCCACTCCAAATGTCCATGTGGATTATTTGTACCCAACTTGTGGTAGAGTCTTCCAAGCTCATGTTGGTCTGTTCAGACATAGTCCAACACATTGTTCCTTGAACCCAACATAATGATGTCATTTTGATCCTCTTTGAGAATGAAAGACAAAAACAGACAAACTTGCTATAGCAACTCTAGAAATATTAGGCAGGTTGCATCTCCACAGGGCTTCTTAGAGTGATGGTTTCTGGGTCTGGGCTGGAAACAGGACCAAGCTGTAGTCTGGGGTCAAGGGTACTGCTACCTAAAGTTCTGGAGTTCAGAGTGTTAGTTAGGCTATAGCCATTAGGGTCTAACAGGTGGTAGTAGGCCAGGTAGTTGTTACTTTCCAGACAAATGCTGCTTCCTATCCCTCCTCAAGTTATAGCTTCAACTAGGGTGTGTGATTTGGGAAAGTCAGCTAATCTTTCAGAGTTTGAGTTTTCTCATCTAAAAATTGAGGTAATTATACTTTCACCAGCTACTACATTGCGTTGGTAGGAGGAAAATTCTTCACAAATCTTAAAGAATTATGTAAATGTGAGTTACTAATTCTAATGAATATTGTGTTTCCTTAAACCTATTAAACCCATAGATCTGTCCTTGATTTGGGGAGGACAGGGAACTAAACATAGAAAAAGTATCCTTCAGTATCTATGCTATTAATTTACAAGGTGCCTATTATGAAGATCTTGTTTTCAAGATGAGAAGATTTCAGGGCAACTAGGTGGTGCAGTGAATAGAGCACTGGCCCTATAGTCAAGAAGGACTTGAGTTCAAATATGGCCTCTGACACTTGACAATTACTACCTGTGTGAGCTTGGGCAAGTCACTTAACCCAAATTGCCTTGCCTTCCCCCCACCAAAAAAAAAAAAAAGATGAGAAGATTTGGATTCAATCAGTACCTAGTATTATATGTCATCAAAATGTCCCTGGAGAAAACCAGCCAAACAAAAAAAGAGTTATGGCACATTACATGGATAGCTTATTTTACTCTCTGTGCCAAGAGTTAGATCTTTTAAAAAACATTCTTATTATAATTACTATTATTATTAGTATTAGTAGCAGTAGTACTAGACATTAGTAGAAGTAGTAGTAATAGTAATCATAATGTAAATTTCCTATAAACTTTTAGGAAATAATATTTAAATACAAAAAACTGAAATTTATATATTTACTGGAGCAATTATAGACAATCAAAATCTCCCCTAAAAACTGGGTACTCTCATAAATTAAGAAATATTTGAATGATATCCTATTTCCATTAAAAATCCTAAGCCCTACATTAATGTTCACAACATATATCATTTTGCCTTTGTTTTCTGATACTTTACATTTGTCTTACTAGTCCCTTTGAATCACTGTCCTACTAGATATCGCCACAGATTATTCAAATGGTTGAGAATATAGACTGGGTAACAGTGAGATTAACCAGTGTCTATTAACCTTGGTCTATTATGGGCCTGATGAAGCAGGTTAATCCCACAGACACTCTGTAAATGTTTATTTTGACTGGAAGCCCTGTCAGTCTGTGTATTTATGTGAAACAGAGAGATGTATGCTTAGCCTGAGGAGGTATCTGTTCTCTTCAAAAAAGGCCGTTGATGAATGTCTGTAAAAAGCTATACTTTATCTGTTTTATGTTCTTCTAATACCCCTCAATTGTTTTATATTAGGTTAAAATTTTTGAATGTTATAATAGAATTGTGGATAGTGGTGGTACTGGCAGTGTGAGCCTCTCTCCGTGTATGATTTACTGCAAGTTACATAGGGAAAATTCTTCTGATAATATAGAAGGGAACAGTTTGTGTGAAAGATTGCGCCAATCTATTCATGCTGCCAAAACACTGGTATGGGCCTCAGTAATTTCTCCTTTTGACTACTATAACCCTATCCTCTCGCAGTTTTTCTCCCCTACTGACTCTTCTCTTGTCCTCAAGCCTATTCAAAACACCTCTGCCATGCCTTCTTCCCTTTCCCTCCCTCCCCCATAGCATTGATTTTGACCAGACTTTATTATTTTTAAAAATTTATTCGTAGTTTTCTTCTCAAACAACTTGTTTTCCTTTTTTTAAAAGTTCTATCTAGACGTCCTGACATACTTGCTCACACTTCTTTCCTTGTCACCACTTCTATCTATCATCATATTCTTTACTTAGTTTGGTCATTTTTTCCCAAGTTTCTTTATATAATAATAGCTAGCATTTATATGGCCTTTTGATATTTCCAAAGCATATCCCATATGTTATTTTATCCTCACAGTATCTCTGGGAAATAGGTGCTATTATTCTCCCCATTTTGCAGATGAGAAACTGAGGCCAAGAGAGATTAAATAAGGACGTTTCTGAGGAAAGATTTGAACTTGAATGTTTCTAACTTCAAGTCCATTGTACCTCCTAACTGCTTTATTACCTGCGACCCCCTTTCCCTACACTAACAAGAGGAGATGAGTGGCATCCACATTACTTTTATAGGCTATCTCAATACTTCGAGGATATGTGATTAGGATGGGAAGCATATTCCCTCCACAGACATACAGCTTAATATTTGGTCTTCAAGAGTTGCTACTGGGTTGAATAGAGTTCAAGCCCCTGAAGCAAACCTGGAGATCAACTCTATGACTAAACTAAGCTGTTCCTCATATGACAGACACACAGTTAATCACCAGGTTCCTGCTTAATGCCTTTTCAGTTTGGTATGACCCATCAGCACTTCCTGGCTAGGCTTCAGGAATCTAGAGTCACTTCTATCCAACAAGCAAGGAAGTAACTGAGTGGAGGATTTTATTGGCTAAGTTATAAAATAAAGGCTATAGAGATTATAAAAAGAGACTTTAGAAAGTCTTTGACATACATCTATTACTGGGCTATGTTAATGTGAGGAAGGAATTTGGAAATATTTGGTCAACATTTGCTAAAGAATAGGGTAGGGTAGAAGCTGGAAAATCAGTCCAAAGATTTCTTCCCTTCCTTCCTTCCTTCCTTGCTTCCTTCCTTCCTTCCTTCCTTCCTTCCTTCCTTCTTACTTTTTTTCTCCTCTTAATCAATCATTTACAATCATTTAGAAACTCAGATGATTTTTTTAAAAAAAGGGATGAATTTATGTTAAAGCTCTTTTGACCAGGTGGATATATTTAAGTTTACACACTGACATTCTGTTTACTATTCACATTATGGATGTCTTGGATGTCAGTTCAATATTCTTTCTTTAGTTTAACACACACATATGTGTATGTACTTCATACACACAATCTTCTGCATCTATGTGTACACATATACTTTTACTATAATATACACAAATTCATACACGCATATATGTATACATGTATGTGTATCTATATGTATGTATATATATTTTGTACACACATATTTAACCTGGTAATCTCCCTGTCCTTAGGTTTCTAGAACTGTAATCTCATCAATGTGTGGAACTCATCATATGGAAATGTTTCCTATTGATGAAGATCTGTCACTTCTATTGTGGGTTGTCTGGGACATGGTTAAAGTTAAATGATAAGAGGTTAAATGATATAACAGCAGTCATGCAACTAACAGGTTTCAAATGCAGAAGTTGAACCCAGGCCTTTCCTATTTAGGGCCATCCTTGCCATGTTACCTCTTGGGAAACTTACTGAAAAATTCTCAAGATTCCAAAGAATCTTAAACTTTAAACTTTGTCGGATGGCGTTATCATTTGATGGCTCTAATGGATAATAGTATAGTATAGTAGCTGCTAGAGCCTTGTGTTATAGGTTCCAGTCTGAGAGTAGCACTGAGCTATTAGGTGATTCCAGGATGGAAAGAAAGGGGCATAGTAATGAACAAGTTACTCGAAGGCTTGTTAATATTGTAACTCTGCCATCGACACAATCCTTGCCTTCCTCCTTGGACGTTGCTTTGCGCATGTGGCAGCCATCAGTTTACGGCACAGCCATGCCCTCAGGAGAAGTGCATTGTTGCTTTGAATCACAAACTTCAATTAGGCAACACATAAATCTGTCCTCAACAGTTAGAGTATTATTTTGGTAAATTACACAAAAACTTACCAGAGATAAAATTCATTTCCCTACAGTGACATTTCACTTAACTGTGACTTCGTTACTATAAATTTTCAAAATATCTAAAGGAAGTGTAGCTACCGTTTGAAGTTCTTTTCATTTCATACATCTCATGTTGCAATTTATGGTTTTAAACAACCTTATAGTTAGGTGAGCGAATCTATCAGCTTGCAAAAAATTCTCTTCCCAGTTTTTCCAATAATAATCACAGCTGTAGAGATAACACCACTGGTAAAAGTAAGCTCCGTGAATTTGATGAAGTTCAGTATTAATTTGGGCTGTATGGTCAACTGTCAGTTATAGAATCTTTTGGTCTCAGGGACTAGAAAGCATCCCTGAGGTCATCTATCTAAAGCATGAACTGCATCTACAAGATCCCTGGCTTTGTTTGAACATCTCCACTGCCAGGGAATTAATCCTTCTGACATGGTTCATTCCATTTTGGGGGTTGTGGGTAGGGCAGGCAGGATGATGCAGCTTTAAATTTTCCAGGAATTTGATTTCTTTTCAGTATGGGATGATTTCTCATAGATGCATGTTTTATAGAACTACAACAAAGCACGCTTGTTTTAGGGAAGACTAGATCAACCCTGAATAAGTTCTTCAAATGTCATATAAACTATTTGTAACCATGGTGTAAGTGTCCATTAGATGATTAAGACCTTTGGGGGAAAAACCAGCTCACCATTGCTCTTAAAGGGGCAAATAAAAGTGCTTAAGTGTTTTGTGTGTGCTCCCTAAAATAATAGGAGAGCTCCCTCTACTGATTGCTAGTGGGGTCTAGGGAAAGCTTTCTGGATCTTGAGTCAGAAGACCTGGGTTCAAATCTACTGGAAACCTATGTTACAATTGGATGAGGAAGATTTAGCCTTTTATTCTTTTAATTTCTCTTCTGTAAAATTAAGGAGGTTGGACTACATAATTTCTGAAGTCTTTTCCAGCTTTATTATTCTATGAACCTATAAGGATTTTTGGGAGTAGGTGCTACTAATCTCAGAGATTTGCTCATTTCGTGAATGCTTGGGCGCAGACCAAGGAAAAAACCCCAAAGAGACATGTTTGACATTGGTTTTTGAAATACTTTTTAAAAATCAGCATTTGTCAGGTGGAAAGATTTTCATTTCAATGTTCTAACAGGTTATTATTATTCAAAGCAATGGAGAGTTAAAAGAGAAAGGGAAACTTTAATGATGGTGGTGTCTACATGTGGGGAGTGATTAGGTGTTATTGTTTGTTTGCACCCAATTGATAACACCTCATGGTTTAGGGTTTATTTAACAGATTTAGGTCAATTAGTTAACTGGATTCATTTTGTTTTCTGAAAATTAATTAATTCTTCATGACTTTACCAGGTTATAGGGCCAAAATCACATCCCACACAATTCCTGCAGAATTACGTAGGAGGTGAGTCTGTCTCACGCTGAACTGTCAAATGATTCCATGATGGAAAGAATGGAGCTTAGTAATGTGGCACTTGAAGGCTTGTTCAAGTTGTAAAATGCTGGAATCTATTTTTATTAAATCACTGAAACTCCCAACATAGTAAAAAAGATTCATTTCAAATACATTTCTTACAATTGTTTTTAATGTGCATTTTTGAAAGGGGGGGAGGAACCTAGGAAGTTTCCATAACTAGAAGTTATTTTCCTAAAGGGATAAAACAAATGAGGTAACTAATGAAATCCTGTTGCTTCACAAAAGCTTTTGCAGAAACAATCAAAATTTTAACAGTGTCGTAAGAAAGATATAATCTCCTAAAAAACCTGCAGACATCATGACCATCTTACTGGGGGTTCAGCTGGGAGGGGGGAATATGGAAAAGCTTCATTACATCATCTCTCTTTCTCACTTTTATATATAAGCTACATAAATAAAAAGATAAAGGAGAGACAAATAAAACAGGAGATAGAGGGGAATCCCTAGTGTTTTTTTAGAATTACACTAAGCAGAAAAACTGGGCCAGATACTGAGTGCAGCTCTCTATACAGGATTCTTAATAGGAGAGTGACCAGTTCTTGCAAATAAAGGCAGGTATCAACAATCATCTTCCTTCAGGCTGGTTTTTAAAAACTGAACTCAGATTTTCTTTTAGATTTTGGCTTAACATACAAGATATTCCCTACGACCTTCCTAGTGATGACCTTTTATTTGTGGTTCCCCCTTAGGACTCTGGTAAGGTGGAGAGTAGGGTTTATTCTGTGCAGGGTCTCTATACACAAAACAAGGAGGAGGGGGAATTCTCTTTTTTTCTGCCGCTTGTCATGTCCCTTCTAGCTTCTCAGAGTTCTAGTTTCTTTAGTTGTAAATTGGTGATAATAATTCCTTCCCTACTTATTTCAAAAGGTTGGGAGGTTCAAGTGAAATAATGTATGTGAGAATGTAAACTGTATAGTAATATGAAGAAACAAAGTAAAGATGTATGTAGAGCTGAAAAGGAAGATGTCCCTATAGAATACTCCTATATGTGTTCACATTTGGAGCCAAAGGCCTCATATTTTCTTTTCTTTTTTTTTTTTGTGAGGCAGTCAGGGTTAAATGACTTGCCCAGGGTCACACAGCTAATAGAATCAAGTGACTGAGATTGTATTTGAACTCAGGTCCTCCGGGCTCCAGGGTCAATGCTCTATCCACTGCACCACCTAGCTGCCCTGCAATATTTTTCTTTTCACATCTTTTCTTGTGGTATACATTTTTTTTTTTCCTTTTATCTCTTCTAGTTAATCAGCCATTTCGCTGGATTCATCCACTGGAAATCATTTCTATCAGAATTAATGATGATATGCTTTAGCTTTTTGAGTAAATTCTCACTTTTAGGGGTTTTATTGGTTTTTTTCTTTTTTTCTTTTGGAATATTAAAGCCCTTATTAGCTACTCATTTGGGATGATAAGAGGTTAATTGATATCAACAAGGATATTGTTTCAGAATCTGCTTGTGTGATGTTTGCAAAGTTTATGTTAGTTAGCAATCTGAAATTTTTATCTTTATTTTTATCCTATCTCTAATTCCAATGTGTATTCATACTTTATATATGTTATTAATCTCTGTGTATCTCATTGTTGTATGCCTGTGAAACCTGGACAGTCTACTGGTATCATGCCAGGAAACTGAATCACTTCCATTTGAATTGTCTTAGAAAGATTTTGAAGATCACCTGGCAGGATAATGTACCAGATACTGAGGTCCTTCCTCAAACTAAACTGCCAAGCATTCAAACTCTATTGCAGTGATACAAGAACTCTCTCAAGGTCTCTTTTAAGAACTTTGGAATTGCTTGGGTGACATGGGAGATGCTGGCACAGGACCACTCAGCATGGCGTACCCACATCAGAGAAGGTACTATGCTCTGTAAGCAGAACAGAATTGAAGTAACTCAAAAGAAATTCAAGATGCTCAAAATCAGAGAATTCACCTCGAATCCACTCCATATGGACTGTTTGTGTCTGATCCATGGTAGAGAATTCTGAGCTTGTATTGGTCTGATCAGCCACAGTCAGACGCATTGTAACTTGACTCTAACACAGTGATGTCATTTTGGTCCTCTGAGAATGAAGGACAACAACCAACCAACTATTTCCTAAGGCCTGAAAATTAGGACAATTCCTATTTATAATTATAGTAGAAATGTTATGAGGAGTACCTCAATTTTGTAGCCAATGGGTTTCTAATTACTAGGTTTGTCCTGTTCTATAGTGGAATGCCTATACCTTCACCATTGGAACCATCATTGGAGAAAGGGACATGACTGATTCACTTAGAGTGGAAAACTTGAAGTGTGATCAAAGGTTGGTTCAGTGAATAAAAATTGGAAGGGGGAGGACTGTAATGACTAGAATAGCTGAGATCCAGGCAAATAAATGATCCAGTTAAAGATAAAGATTTAGGGAACTAAACAGAGCACCAGATAAAATGGAAACGTCATAGAGTTTCAAGTTTAGGAAGCATAGAGAAGCTGTTTCAGTGACAACCCAGAGTAGAATGAGGGCTTTTAAACTAGCCTCAAGTCTTTTAACCTTCTCTTTTGACCTCTTCAATGAAGTTATAATATTTAAGCTTATTAAAGTCACGTCTATATCCTTTACAAATCCACGTTATATCCACGTTATATCCTTTACAAAATTATATGTTTCTCATCTTCTAGGTTTATATTATTATTATTTATATCTTTGGCAACTTTGCAGAATACAAAGTTGAAGAAGAACTAGTAGTTGCTTGCTGAATTGAATCAATGCCATATAAAGATTAATTGAATCATTAGGGAGTTTTTTGTTTTGGAGGAAAAGAAACTTAGAGGGACATCACCACTGTCACTCCTTCCCTTCTCTCCTGTTCCCTTCCCTGAAGAGCTAACATGAAGAAGAAGAGCAATGGGTAGAAGTGAGACAGAGGCAGATTTTTGCTTGGCAATATTTTCCTAATATTCAGAGCAATCCTAAAGTGGAAAGGGTTGCCTCAGGAATTACTACATTTCCCTTCATTGGAAGTCTTTAAATAAAAGCTGGATGATTATTTGTTAGAGATATTGCAGAATAAGAGAATGACAGACAGCCCTGGAAGGAATCTGAGAGGTCATTTAGTCTGGCCCATATGTGAATAAAAATCCTTTTTACAATATACTTAATGAGCTGTCTGTAATAAGGTCCCTTCCAGTGCTTGCCTCAGTTTTCTCAACTGCAAAATCAGGATAATAATAAAACCTATGACCCTGAATTTTTGTGAGAATCAAAGGAGATAAAGTTTAAAGTGCTTAGCACAGTGCCTGGCAAAAGTGCTATACAAATATTACTACTACGGCTCTTCTTCTTCTTCTTCTTTCTTCTTCTTCTTCTTCTTCTTCTTCTTCTTCTTCTTCTTCTTCTTCTTCTTCTTCTTCTTCTTCCTCCTCTTCTCCTCCTCCTCCTCTTTTTCTTCCTCTTCTCAATGTATTATGTTGAATCAGCCTATTCTTTGAGACATATCCAGGGGTATGGTAGTAAATGTTTAACAACTGGCTTTCCTGGGGGAAAAAGTATCCATTACATACTTTTAAATTTAATTTGCACTTTTAACATTTTCTCCATCACTTTTTTGAGTCTAGACAGTCAAGCCCTGATTTGTTGCCTTTGATGATTTATGAGGTATAAATGCTCTCACTGAAATTTTAACAACCAGCTCTCATGAGCCATTCAAGCTGGCTCCAACATACTCTTGGATGTCTCTTACAGTTATTAAAATTTTCCTTACATAAAGCCTGAAGGTCAAAGACAGAATTTTCTCAATTGCGGGAGAATTGGACATGGTCAAGACATTTGTTAACCAGTCTACATAGGGTCTCTGTTGAAGATGACACAATCTTGTGCTCCAAGGTTTTGGCCAAGGCCTTTGATTATCTCCAAGCCTGTTGCATGCTGTTATATCTACTAAAAATAGGACTTAAAAACCCTAGACATGTTATTATAGAAGCCAATACAAGGAAAAGCTCGTAACCATTATAGAATTCCATGCTGTGTTTGAAATAAAGTACATTTTAGAAGTTGGTTATTTCATTTTAAAAATAACTATCCAGGAGACTTCCTCAATAATACAGAGGCATTTTGGGATATCCAGATTGTGCTGTTTGTGTTTTTCCACATTAGCTGTAGTCACACAAAAATAGCCCTCAGATTTAGGGCTGAAAAATACCTTAGAGGTCATCTAATTGTTCTTGTATTTGACGGATAAGAAAACTAAGGCCCAAAGAAGTTAGATGAGTTAACCAAGGTCATACAGTTAGTAAATAGTGGGGTCAGGATTTAGATCCAGGTCCTCTGACTATATATCTGACATTCTTTCTGCTACTCCATGTTACCTCAGTAGAGTTGGGTGAAATATGATATTAAAATATTCTGTGTAAAAATATATCTTTCTTTTTTATTGAAAAATGTACATAATTTTTGAATTTATTAAGAGACAAAAGGGAAATACAGACAATGTAAAATCAATGGATACCAATGAACATCTATTTTTGAAAAGAAAAAAAATTTAGTGAGATGTAGGGATTGGGCGTAAGGGGTATGTTGACAGCATGAAGTGAAGGGATATGAATTTATGTAAATACTTAAATTTATTTTTCCTTTCTTTTAATTTACTTATTTCTTCTACTTCTATTCCCTTTTGATCTTTCTCTTTCCCTGTCCAGATAGTTAAGTAATAGAGGTTAGTGGCTTGAATGCTAGGCCCGAAGTCATAAAGATTCATTTTTTTGAGTTCAAATTCAACCTCAGATACTTATTAGCTGTGTGACCCTAGGCAAGTCACTTAACTCTGCCTCTGTTTCTTCATCAGTAAAATGAGCTGGAGAAGAAAATGGCAAACCATTCCAGTATCTCTGCCAAGAAAACCCCAAATGGGATCATAAAGAGTCAGAAACGGCTGAAAAAAATGACAACAAATGTGGTTCAAAATTCTTTCTCTGCAATCTAAAAAACATTCTTTTGTGGCAATATTTTTTTTTCTAAGAAGTTTTCTTTTCCTTTGTCCTTTTCCTTATTTATCACTCTTTCTTGTATATTCTCAGTTTTATGCTCCAATTTATGGACTTTGTCTTGTTTTATTCCTTCTTTATTCTTCATGCTCCTCATTAGAGCAGAGCTTCTGAAGCAACAAATTTGACCACTCTCCTCCACTATGTCTGTGAATGTGTAGATGTGATACAATCCTCCCTATTTTCTGCTGAGTCTCACTCTTAGAAATACCTCTTTTAAACTGTTTTAGAATATCTTGTTGTTATTCTATGATCTCTGACAGGTCTGCAGATTCTCTGTCTGTTCTCTCTCTCTCCCTCTCTTTCTCCCTCCCCCTCCTTTCCTTCCTCCTTCCCTCCCTCTCTCTCTCTCTTTCTTTCTCTCCCTCTGTCTCTCTCCCTCCCTCCCTCTCTCCCTCTCTCTTTCCCTGTCCCTTTCTCTCTCCCTCCCCCCCACTTCCTCTCTCCCTCTCTCTCTCTCTCTCTCTCTCTCTGACTCTGTCTTTCTTTTGACTGAGGTATTTTGGTTCTTTTCCCATAATTGCATAATACTTCTCTATTGTCCTCTGACCTAAACTTGATTCCTTGTATGTCTCTGGTCTTTATCAGCTTCTCTACTTGAGTTAGTTTTTCACTCAGTCTTTCTCCCTTGGACCTTTGGGTTTTCAGCCTTTCCCTTGTACTACCATTTGCTTGTCTTTGACTTGCTGCCTTACTCTTTAGATGTTCCCTCTTCCATCATTGCTCAGATCTCTCTGAGATTGTCTATCCTTAGTCTCCTTTGATGGAGGCAGGGAGCCTCCTCACCTCAGTTCTTGCTCAGAATAAACTCTAGGAGGAGGAGACTGGCCCCAGTTGGGTTCCTATCTTCATTTCTTAGGTGTGGAAGTGCTTCTTCTCAAGATTACTCTGTATTTCTTCTAGCTTTGACCTCTGCTTCTGCTGCTTGCTCTACTGTCCCTTCATGTGACAGGAATCAGTGTCTACCATTCTCATAGAGTGGTGATAGGTTCAAACTGAATCATTGCCATAGTGGGACTGGGCAGGGACCTCCACTGTGGAACAATGAAGATGAGGAAAATCCCAAGCGAAGATTTTTTTTTTTAATTAATGTAGTTCAACACCTTCTTTGCAATTGACATTCTAAGAGAGTAATTTAGAATACTCAGTGGTTATATTCCTTTCCCAGGGTTGCACAGCTAGTAGTATCAGAGGTGGATTTGAACCCAGGTCTTGATTTCAAGACCAGCTTACCCTAACCTGCTATGTCACAGTGTCTCTCAAACTCAAAATATTTATAAAGTTGTTTTTTTTTTTTTTGAAGAGAGGGCACAAACAGTTGTTGGATCAGGAAAGGACACATATTTAGTCATCTTTTTTAGTCCTTAAATTACTTCTCACAGTTTTCTTTGAATTCTGTCCTATTTATAGACTTTTAAAAAATGGTACACCATGAGTTTTGGATATGGGTTTTCACCACCATAGAGAGAACAATGTCTCCCTCTCCCATCTATGGTCTCTCTCTGTGTACAGCATTAACTTTTCAATGGTAACATCACATTGTTGATTTGTATGGTAATCTAAATCTGCCCTATTCTTATCCAACATAACTTTCAGGCAACCTCCTGGCACTAGTACCTGCAATCCCAATTGATGGCAGCTATTATTCTTGACACATTACATACCATTGATCCTCAAAATTTTGATTAATGACAGGGAAACCTGAAAAGTTCAGAGTTTGGCTCAAATGAGCACCCGGAAGTTCAGATGCTTAATTCAAACTGTCTAAGTCTCTTGGATAAGGAAATGTAGGTATATAAAATGAGTTTGGAAATCTCCTAGAAACAGATTCTCTCATGGACATTTCTGGTATCTCCTGTTTCTTCTTAAGACCACAGGCCACAAGCACTACAGAAACATTATTTCCTCTTGCATTATTTCTGCTCTTTTGCTTCTGGCTAGCACCCAGGTTTCTGGCTTTGACATACAGGTAGCAAATCACATTAGGGTAAATTCAGAATCCAAGTTTTTTTTTTTAAACTGTCAAATCACTTCCACTTGCCATGGGTGAGTTTTCAGTGTACCTAGGCACATCTGGGGACACAGGCCAACAGTCAAATGCACACAACAAAGAGTTATCTTTTTACTTCCTAGCAAATTGACTTCTTCTTTTTTTTGAATCCACAAGAATAAGCCAATGTTGTGTGAATATATAGGAGTTACAAGCACAATGCAAGAGGTTGATAAATGACAGTAGAAGAAATTCTTTCCAAAATGAGCAGTTAACTCATTTTGATCCTTAGCCTCGGAATTCTTGCAAGGAGCCCTGAGGAAGAAAGAAACAGATAATCCATGCATTCCAAAAATCAAAGGGAACAGAAGTTGTCAGATGATGGGGGACAGGGGTGGGGGAAATTGGAGCACAGAATCCCAGAGACAATGGCTCTACACTGAGAATTCAAGGAAGACCATCCTGCCCTGCAGAGAGTAAATCAAGGAATTTTCCATGCAAGTACTCCAACTCATCTAAGCTATTGAAGAAAGCATATTGAAGAAAAGGGTTTTTTCTGAAGGTATCCAGGCCAAAACACCAAAAGGCCCATTCAACACTGACATGCTATGTCTTTTGCTAGAAGTGACCCCCTCTTTTAGTGGCTATGGGACTGAAATATAGCATTTGGGAACATTTTTAGGATTTGAATTATTCTGGTTTTTTTTTTAACAAAATGAAATAAAAATATCTGGTTCCAAACATATTCATATTCTTCACTTCTAGCACAAATTTCAGGAGGCAGCATTGGAACCTAAAAGCTCAGGCACTCCTCATAAACCTTACAACTTGAAATTTTGGATCTAAACTCAATTTCCCTACATATCCCCATACATCTTCTTTGTAGGAAAAGTTCTTTTTTTTTTAAATTTTATTATAGTTTGCATCATTCATCTCCACAAGATTTTGAGTTACATATTTTCTCCCCCTCTTTCCCCCACCCACCGCCCCAAAACAGCCAACCCAGTGTGTCCCCCCACCCCCCC
>JAQQSV010008684.1:0-13710 GCA_028646515.1 Pseudochirops corinnae | reverse complement strand
ATAATGAAGACTCCAAGACCGAGGCCCAAGACGACGATCCGGATCCAGGCCGCTCAATGCGAGAGCCCTTGCCTGAAAACAATCGCTCAGTCCCCCTGCTGTCTACAGGCCGTGGGAGGGAAGCTACAAAGCAAAGACAGGTGCAAAACCTCTCCCTTTCGCTTTTCCGCTCTGGAGACCTTTTGTCCGGATTGCTTATCTCCCCCTTTCACAATTCCCACTTGCAGCTGGTGCTAATCTCTGCTCACCTGAGAAGCTTCTCCCGCCCAGCCACCCCTGGGACACAGCCACGGCTTCAGGCCAGGCTGGTTTCGGTTCGCAGTGCTGATATGGTTCCTCGTAGCCAAGCTGACTTTAGTGGGAAGTATCCTTGTGTGCGTTTTGGAGTTCTAGGATTGGTTTAGAGTCTTATTTTATGGGTATTTTGGGGTGGCTATGTGAGAGCTGCGATATGTTGCTGCTGCTATGCTGCCATCTTGGCTCCGCCCCCCTTAAAATCATATTTTATAGGTATTTGAGGTTATTATGGGGAGAGTTGAGGAGTTTTGCTGATCCTATGCCATCATCTTGACTCTGCCCCACCCCCCTTTTACGTGAATTCCTAAACTAAATGAAGAAACTTATTTAAGTTTCTCTCAAAATTAAGGTTTATTGGTTAATCTCATGTTCTTTTTACATAATTTCTGGAGTAAAGGGGGAAGAGTTGGACTCTCCTGTGGTGGGTAAAAGAAGAAATGACTGAGGGAAGAGAAGTTTGAGCTTCCTAGGGATACAGGGATAGGTTTAATCAAAAACATTTTCATATAATTTTCATAGTTGAATAATTTTCCTCATAAGACAGAAATTGGAATAGATGCATAATTAAATAGAAAGGAATGTGAGCTATATCCAGACAAATGAGTCACAAAATGGAGTCAATGTGGTTCACTCAATTACCCCACTTCCCCCAATTTGATTTCCCTCTTTGATTCCTGGAGGAGCAGGCACTACTCACTCCATATAAGCCATTTCTATAGATTTTTTTTTGTATATTCATAAACAGAATTATGCAAGTAAGGGCACAGATTAAACCACTTATTGGAATAATAATGGACTAATTTTGAAAGAGGAGATTTACAAGTACTCTAGTAATTCGATTCCAATGTCCCTTTAATAATCACATTATTTCTTTAGTCCCAAATGTCCCATGTAGTTATCTGGTCCGTGGAAATATCTTCTCTTTCATATTCTTGAATAAGCACCATTCTCAGGTCAGCTTTGAAAGGGCCTCTGCTTCTCTGGTTCCTATATAATTTAGTAAAATCTTTCAATTTTCTTTTTTCAATAACTGGTTTATGTGGTAAAAACCATATCAACTCTTATGTAGCTAATCCTATTGACAACAATGGGATAAGGAAAACATCAAATTCCGACTACTCAAACTTACTAAGACCTTGGAAAATATCAGTTTTTATGTATAACTTTCTATTTTGATCTTCAGCAAAACACCTTGCCTGATATAAGAGTCTTTAAAAAAATTCTTAGTCTTACTTTTAAAATCAACCCTTTATTTTTTAAAATTATCAGAAAGGTGTTTTAAAATTAGAAAATAATTGTACATTGCTTGCAATTCTTCATGTAATTTTACATAGAAAATCCTTAATCTAATGTTGAGAATTTATTACTAAAACAGTCAGACCCTGAATTTCCTTTAGAAACATTTGGAAGCCAATCATATACATACGTATATTTTTCTTAAAGAAAACAATCCAAGCCTGTTGCTTTCTCAAAATGTACTATTCCAGTTATAAACCTTTTAGAGTATATTGTTGTCTGATTTTTTGTCTAATTCTCCCCCTTAGGAGAATATCATCCTTATTTTATAATTTGATCACAAATACAGAATAAAATTGCAAGAGTTTTCCAATTTGCATCCTATTATAATAACTCAGAGATATTCTAGTATTTTTATTAATTAATTAATAGATTTAGAATTATACTTACAAAGCTTCTACTGCTCACTTGTTCTGATTAAATAGATATGCTATGAAAGGAAAAGTAGGGTCATAGTTATAAGGATGTCAAGACTCATGCCCTCCAGGCATAGACTGACCTGACACAAAGAATAACAAGTTTCTGTTTGATTCTAGGAATAAATCATATCTGATAGTTAATCATATAGTCACAGTTTATCAAAAAATCAGCCTCAGGATTTCTATTCAGAAAGGAAATAAAATAATGAGAAAATTGAGTCAAAAAGATGCTATCTCAGTCTATGCCAAGGTCATCCCCTCAACTATTCCCAAGGTCCCAAAGATGCACCTGTAGCAATTCTTAGACAGTAGCACATGCCATTTTCTACTATTGAGTTCATGGTAATTCACATAACCAACCATGTACTGAAAACTCAAAACAAAATTATATATTTTCAGGATTTTCCCCCACAAATTGTGAAATTTCACTAGTCACAACTTAGGACTTAAATATTAACTTTCTCATGTTTCACAAAACCTTAAACCCCATTCACTCTGAAGTTCATAGATTGCAACACAATAGATCCCTGGCCAAGCTCCACTTAATGGCTGTATTTTGGGCCCTCCTGGCTTAGAGTGAATGTCAATGGTAACTGTTTCTTCTTGTAAGAGCAATCCTGACAGTCTTCTCTGACCAGCTTATTTTTTTTTTTCTAATCAAAGGGGCCATCCCTTGACTCACTTATTAAAGAGGCCTATTCACTGAGTGGGCACTACCTCACACTAAGTGAGTATGTGAAAAGACCTTTGCCTAAAAGGACTTTTTTCCATTGCATCCTGGATGACAGTCACTCTGATAAATGTCTGGTCACTGGATATGGATGGCTCTGGAGGAGAAAGTGAGGTTGGTGACCTTGCACAGCCCTCCCTCAAGCAAATCAAAGTCAACTGTAAGTCATATCATCTTTTCCCTGATGCAATGCTACTCTTTGAAAATGAAGAACAAATGCAACAGTATTTCATTATCCTATGCTTATAAAAGTAGCCACATCCTTGTATTATAGGTATACAGTGAACACCTGATTGTTGACTCATATTAATGTATTGAAGCCACATCATTAAACTACCCTATTCATTTTCATAATTTTAAAGTGATAGTCAAATAATTTCAAATTAAAATTCAGTCTTATAATGAACTTACTGTTATCTCTTTAAAAACAAAATATACCTTATTAAGTATTTGCATTTTCAAATATATCTTTTTATCAATTCTTTTAGCAGTTCGATGGATAAGCAAACAGAATTCACATTTAGAAAGTTGTTTTTTCTAGCAGAATTTCAAATATATTTCTTTCTAAGATTTCACAATATAATATTTTAATGAAATACAATAACATACAGTATCATGTACTTAAAAATTAAACAAAACATTTCCAGCAGATGATGTCAATTCAGCCTAAAATATTTTCCTATCATATTACACATAAAATCTTTCATTTTATCACCTTTGTCATTGTATATTATAGTCATGGCTATAATCCAATATGCAATTACATACATTTAAAGAAATGATGGTAATAATGATATTCAACTTTTGAGTAATGCTTACCATATATCAGTCACTGGTTTCATTATATAATTTTGATTCTCATGACAATCCTGAGAAATTGGTACCATTATTATTTTCTTCTTTACAGAGCTGGAAACTGAGGTAAACAGAGATAAATACATTTCTGAGACCAGAGTATAACTGAGGTTTCCCTTCAGTTTTTCAACATCTTTTTTTTTTTTTTCCATTTGATGCCACAGTTAATAGGAGAACACATTTTATCACATCATGATTTAGATGCAGGACAAATCTAAACTAAATCTAATCTGTATTTGTAACCATGAAATCAAAATCTCAATTTTCTAGGTTTATGAGCTACCTGCACTTTAAAATTGAGAGTTCAGAATTAAAAATTAGCTCATTTATAAAGGTTCAAGTTGCCACTTTCATTTCCTTATGTTGTCTCTGAGTTCTTGACTTAGGTTCTAGCTCCAAGTTGATATTATTTTTATTCTCTCCGACTTCAATTTTCTGAATCTTCTCATAATGGTGTAGGTACCTGACATTAAATTTAAGTCCAAGGAATTATGTTTGAATTCCATATCTTTTATTTTCTAGTCATATGATCAAATGAAAATTATTGTTATTTGGGCCTTAGTTTCCTTGAATATTATATCTTTGATGACTCAATTTATCTTATAAATATTTTATTAAAAAGTTCAGAAACTTTACCTAAGTTGACCAAATTAAGGGTGTGTAATTAATCTTGATCTGCCCAGACCTACCTTGTAAAGAAGGGGTATCAACTGTTTTGTCATAAAAGTCTGAGTTTAAACCTTGATTCATTTGCTAGCTATATTAACATGGGCAAGTCCCCTGCACATTTGGGGCCTCCAATTCTTCATTTACAAAATGAGGATCCTGGTTTAGTTGATCTCAAGATCTCTTCCAGATTGCACATTTTCTCTCTCTCTCTCTCTCTGTCTCTGTCTCTTTCTCTCTCTTTTATCCTAAGTCACTGGTTCTCAGTCTTCCAAACTCTACAGAATCTGTCATCTTGTATACTAATTTCCGAGGCTCTGAATGCCAGAGGCACATGCTAAGAAAAAAGCTCAGAAATGTTAGTGATTTAACATCAAATCCATGGACCTCCCTATTCCTTTGTATTGTGCATTTGTGCATGGTTGAAGGTGAGGTGACACAATATATTCATGTTGTATGAGAACGATGTATGGCTATAAAAGCTTTCTTCCCTGGAACAGGATTAGTGAAGTATAAATTGACATTGAAATTAACACTTTCATTGACCCCAGCTCTTAGCATTTGGTTGAAATAGTTTGTACATATTAAATGGGTATCAGTTAACAAATGGGAGAAGGGTTTCTCAAGTTTAAGGGAAATAATAGATATGCCCTGTGAAACAAGAGGTAGCAAGAACCAAGTTAAGGGAATTCATAATCTCTCAGGCATATAATCAGTCTGGATTTCTATCTATGAGATACCAACTTATTCACTGGAATTTAAAATAATTGACTAGTATCTGTGTGAGGCCACTCAATTTTAAAAATAAAATGTCTTTTGGACTGAATTGAGAGGTTACTTTGACATTACATGCTAAGAACAAAATCATTGGATTTACCACCTTTAAGTTAATTGTTTTCATAGATTCAAAGTCAGAGAATGTCAAAACTGATAGCAATCATGTCACATAGAGTAGCAGGACATAGAAAGATAAGATTGGAAGTGATCTTAATCGATAGAATGTTAGAACATTGAAATGAAGATCAGGGTGTGATTTGATAACATATAATATGGAATACAATTGAGGCTTTTCAATTTTAATTCCAGATGAAAGCTAGAGAGAGGCTCCAAGTGGCAGCTTGCATACCAATCTCCTTGCTTTGGAGGTCCCCAAAATTAAAAAAACTGCAAATACACTCACAGAATGCTCTTTGAGAGGCAGAGTATTATATTTCCTAGTCATATCCCAAAATATATAAATAACTACTCTTTACTTATTGTATTTCTAATTTGTAATTTAGCAAAATAATTTACAGGACCCTTATTAATAGCAATGTTGTAACTTTTTTGGGTTCCTGTGAGCTTACAAATGCATTTTTTCTTTCTAATATGCTTTGATGATCTTGCTTCTAATTTACCTAAACAATTAACAATTATATAAAGCTTTGAATGTTCCACTCAGGGTTTCCCAAAAGATGTTCTTATTCCTGGTCAGTTCCCTCCTCCACTTTCTTGTCAATATCTAACCCCATTATGTGCAATAGAGCTTGGGACCAGGCAATGTTGGGAGTCAGCTATGGGGTCCCTCCTCATTAACCTCCTTTCATTTTAAATCATACTTTTGATTCCCTAATTAAATTTTACTCATTTTAAAGACTTTACTCTTTTCAAAGTCAAAGAAAGTTTAATGAGATGCAGAATGCAAATAGCACATCTATTTTTTTTTTTCTACTTCACTCTGGGATTACTTTCATACTACCTGCCTTCCTTCATTACAGTAAAATAATACATTTCTACCAGTCTTTAAGAAAAAAAAAAAAAAGATGTTCTAAGTACTTTTACTCCTAAAAAATTTCGCAGAATATAATTCTGATTTTCTTTAAAACAAATTCTACAGATTGGCAACTCAAAATTCACTTGGAGGTTTTTCTTTTTTTCTTTTTAATCTAATCTCCTGCTAAAAGCCTAAAGTGGTATTAGTCCTGCTTACTGGGACAGAGAGTTTGGCATCACTGTTTCAATTAGAAAACTCTGAAACTTCATTCATTTTCTCCAGCATTCAAAACTCTTTTGCTTTTCATCAGTCTTTCTGACGGGCTACATTTTCCCATAAGAAAATTTTCAAGATAACAGAATCTACATCAACACTAAACATGACAGAAGAAAAAGATATTCCTTCTTTTACAAAGAAAGAAAAATATAGACAAATATGATAGACAAATACATACTTGCTAGTCTGCTTATTTCTCACTGAAAATCTAATCTCAAAGTCTTTCATTTGTGATCAAAATTTGGACTTTTTTGAATTTTTCTAAGATTTGAGAGCTCTACCTTTTAGTTACCTGTTCATTTTTTTATGGGAAATTCCAGGGCAATAAAATTTTCACATAAGGGGTGTGAATATACTAGCATGTTCTTCCACTGCTCTCATGCAAAATGAAATTTTATCCAGTGGCAGATAGACTTCTTTCTTAACCTTCCAGGACATATGTAAACCTAGCCTAAACCTTCCACAAACTTTAGGGCTGGGTAAAACATCCCTAGCAGTGTAAGGGTAAACCTAATCCCAAACCTAAACCACTACCTTAGAATGGAAGAATTTGCTATTGAAAGTAATTATTTGACCTTTGGAGCCAGTCTTGTATGAGGAAGTCCCAGTCTGAAGTCACCAGAACACTCAAGGTAAACTCCCCTGAAATGCTATCCCAGGGGTTGGAGTTTTTTTCCCAACCTGGATGGTTTCAACAAAAAACTGTGGAGAGTAAAAGATGATATAACTGAGAAGATAAAGTTTTGAGCTTCTAAGCATATCAATTTATTGAGCAATCCATGCCAAATGTATAACAAAGCATGACCAGCTCTCAGTTTTGGCACTAGAATCATAATACAGGATAGCTTGAGATGTATAGTTGTATTGGTAATGGAATTTGGAGATGCCCTTGTATTGGCTTGGTTTTTGGCTTGAGTGTTAAAACCCAGAGCTTGTGAATCCCACTTGTGGGATGGACTTGTTGATGTGAAGAAGAGAAGGCTGAACTGGGAGGAGCCATGAATTGGTAGAGAGGCCCAAGCCTAGAGAAGGCCAGAAGGACTTTGGGAGAGCAGCATCCAGCACAGTGGAGCCTGAGTTGCTGAGAGAAAAACTACTGAGAGTCCATTGGAGCTGCCCAGGACTTTTGAGAACTGCCAAGAACTGAGGAGACATGGCTTTGATGCCAATGTTTTGTCTGCCTGTTTTGATGTTGTTTTGCCAGATTCACCTGATGGTGAAGGACAGTGCTGCTGTTTTAGAGGTCCTGGAACCTGGCTGTTGGTTCAGAAGCCCTGAAGGAGGATTTTCTTGTGGTACCTGTACAGAAATCCTGGAAGAGGTCCTTCCTGATGTTTTCAGGGATTCTGGGACTGTTCTACAGGCAGAGATTGACTTATGAGGACACTAGCTATGGCTTTGTTGAGCCTTGTCTCCCCAGGAATTGAGATTGTTGAGGGCTTGCCTCGAGTGAATATGAAAGAAGGCCCTTTCCTTGGGTATGCAATGCTGAACTTAACATTTTGTAACTTAAGGGTGAATCGCCTTTTGTGCTTTCCTGCCTCTTTAGAGATTCAGGGGTGGGAAGCCTTTGAGGTTTTTTTTGTGCTCTGTGATTGACCAAACGAATGTACTTTGTTTATGGTTGGAGACTAATCTCCATTTGAGAAGAGACTTTTGACTGACTAAATGAATGTACTGTCTAGGGGTGGAGTAGTACCTGGATTGAATTGAGAATTTACTTGCTAAAGGAACAAATTACACTGTATTTTGACTTTCTCTGTTCTGTGAATGTTTGATGAATAAATGGGGTTTATTATGCTGGTAATCTGAACCTTGGAAGTTGCCTTTGCTTGGCATTACAATAGTTGAGAGAAAACTCCTTGCATCAATTTTCAAATATGAATGGGTTTCTGGTCAGCTTAACAAGTCTTTAGTTAAGGGCCTCTAAAGAACAGAGAGGGTGGTCGAGCTTCCCAGCCAATGCAGGGCTAGGTTCAAAGAATGAAATTATTTCTTCTCACAGGTGCCATAATTGAATAAGGTTTCCTTACAATACAACAATTTAACTTAACCCATAATTGAAAAGAGAGGGAACTGAGAGCCACAAGATAGAATTAGTGTGGTTCTCTCAATTCCCACAATTCCCTCATATGTGATTTAATACACGTCTATTTTAACCTAAAATCCTGTGATTTCTTCTATTCTGAATTCTAGTTACTTCATGTATATACATTAAGAGTTGGGAGATTGGAACCCAACAAAAGGAATATGCTTGTGGTTGTGCTTGTAGGGGATGGTCAATGGAGGATATACAGTGATCTCCTGTGTCCTGGCTACTGTCAGTGAAGTAAAGTCTTCTGGCTGGTCTCTGTGTGCCAATTTACTCTCATTATAATGTGCTCCTAGAGTGGTTTTCCATTTCCTTCTCCAGCTTATTTTACAGATGAGAAAACTGAGGCAAACAGTGTTAAGATCATACAAGTCATACAAATAGTAAGTGTCTAAGGCTACATTTGAACTTACAAGAATGAGTCTTCCTGATTCACAGCCCAGTGCTTTATCCATTCTCTGCCACCTAGCTGCCACACTAATATTTCCTAACCATCTTTAAAGCCCAACTCAGAAACCCTTTTCTGCAGAAAAACTTCCTTAATGCATCTTGTCAGTATTTTCCTTCCAAGACCTTAAAACTACTTTCTTTTATAACTTAATGTACTTATACTCTTGGGGCAGTTAGGTGGCCGAGTGGATAAAGTGCCAGGCCAGGAGTCAGAAAGACTCATCTTCCAGAGTTCAAATCCATTTAGGTATCTATTCTAAGAAAACTCCAAAGGGGATCACACAGGACTGAAAAACAGCAAGTTTTTCTCTAACACTGTGTTTTATTAGCCATCATCAAGGCCTTAAATGTGAGTTTTGTGGAATTAATTGTTAATTTTTATCACTTTTCCTGCTACATTGTTGGGAAAAGCCATGGCACATCAATTTTTAGGTTCCATACTGTCTAGAAAAAGGCAGCTAGTTGTTAAAGTGGTTGGAGTGCTGGGCCTACAGTCAGAAAACCTATCTTCCTGAGTTCAAATTTCAACTCAGACACTTATTAGCTGTGTGACCATGAGCAAGTCATTTGACCCTATTTGCCTAAATTTCTTTATCTGTTAAATGAGTTTTCCAAGGAAATGGCAAACCGCTCCAGTATCTTTGCCAAGAAAGCCCTAAATGGAGTGGCAAAGAGTCAGACATGACTGAAATGATTGAATAGTATTGTGTAGAAGAGAATTTAGCAGTGTATATATTTAGAAAAAGTCTTTATAAAATAAACTTGATACTGAAATGCTAATACAGTACATAAAAAATACTGCTTATAAAAAGTCTGGTCACTAATGGATGATTTTTTTTTTTTTTTTGTAACTACTTATTCTACCATCTCCTAAGTGCATGCTTTATTGCAGTGTCACCTTCTGGACAGAAATAGATCTTTTGAAATATTGCAGCTGGATCTGATATAGTCTGATATTTGATGGCCAGTCAAACAGCATCTTCCCATGATTTTTGCTTATTCTTTTTTTCCTCCTTTTCAAAGCTTAAGAAAAATAATGCAGTTAAAATTTTAAGTACAATGCCGAACAAGGATCAATTCCATTAACAGCCTCCATTTGGGGGGTAACTAGTTTACTTTGGAAGACTACTGTGATTTGGAGTAAAGCATATGTCTATCTTATGAAATATTAGGACACCAAGACATCTTGTTAAAACCTCATTAGTCAAAATGATGTTGTCCCCAAACTTTGTTCCTACAAAAAGGTTGAGCTGTTCTTCACAGATAATGCATTTATAAATCATGTAACAAAATATCCCACTGACAGTACTGTTTGAGTCAAGCTCAACATTGCCAGCTGTATCCAAGCAACACTAATGCCTGAGTGAGGATGTCCAGATGAGACATTTGTTTATCTCCATGAACAACACAGACTGAAGCACTTACACTCTTCCAAATGGCAGTCAGGTCTACACAAAATAGCATAGTATTTTTCTGAGGTAGTAGCATAGTAAAGATCTATTTCATGCAAGGAGAAAAGAAAGTAATTTATACACATTCAACCCTGGTTGCAGCAGGCAAAGGGATCATAAGAACACAGATTTACAGTTAGACTTCAGAGGCCCCTGAATACAAACCTCTCATTTTACAGATGATTAAACTAATGCTGAGAGAGATTAAAGTATTTGCCAGGATTGTTGTATTTATCCTTTGTTTTCAAAGAGGACCATGACATCAGGGAAATGATAACATGAATTGTAGTTGACTTTGATTTGAGTGAGGGAGGGCTGTACAAGGTCACCAATCTCACTTTCTCCTCCAGAATCATCTGGGTCCAGTGGCCAGATATTCTATGAGCTTCAGAGTGAAATCAATTTAAGATTTGGTTTTTGAGAAAAGTGAAAGAAGAAAGAAAGGAAGGAGAGAAGGAAGGGAGGAAGGAAGGAATCTAGTCAGTAAACCCCAAGTTAACTGGTCAGCTGCTGGCCATCAAAATTTACCTTCCTTTGGAGAAGAAGAGAGGGAGACGGAGGATTATATATCTAGTTGAAAGCGACACTTGAACTCAGGTCTTCCTGACTCCAAACTAAGTTCTCTAACCAGCATGTCACTGGGCTAAAGTTACATGTGATTATTAAAAATAAAACAAAAAAAAACAAACCAAAAATAAAATATAATTATCGTGTTCTTGGTTGGAATATGAAACTCGTGATTCTACATGAGTATTTTAAATAACATAACAGGAGGTGAGTCAACAGTTTCTTAGCTTATATGTAATTATCCCACAGTGGCATTAAGGCAAAAAGTTAGGTGGCACAGGCATAAAGCACTGGATGTGGAGTCAGGAAGACCTGAGTCCAAAGCCAGACTCAGATAGTAGATGTATGACCCTAGAAAAGCCATTTAACACTTTTTTGCCTCAGTTTTTTCATTTGTAAAATGAGTTGGGAAAGGAAATGTCAAACTCCTCAAGTATATTTACCAATAAAACCTTGTATCAATAATGCAGTATTCACAATGCCTACAGTAACTATAAGTATGTTGATATGGTTATTAATCACAAAATGTAACAGGCTCTCTAAGTGGGAAATATAGCTACAACATTTATTCAAATACCAGAAAACTGAGTCCCAAAACCAGAAAGTCAAAGCCATCGCAGTAGTAATGAAGTTGGTACATATAGTTTATGTAGTAAACATCCACATTCTCAAGCCTTCAAAACAGGATAGTCTACCTCAGGCAAAACTCCTCCTCTCCTCACTCAAGGCAACTGCTCAGTGTCCAGGCAGCTTGCTCCCAGCAGCTCAACCCCTCCCCCCTCAGCAGTTCACATCCCTGGCCGTCCTCAGCAGCAGGAGTCCTTAGCAGATATTCTGGCTGGTTTAAAAAAAAAAAAAGAGTTTGTGCAGCAACCACAGCCGCTGCCACTGCTGCTTCCAGTCACCACCACAGGACTCTAGTTTGGCTCTGGCTTTTTGTTGTTCTACCCCTTCCTTCTATATCAGCAAGTTCGAGGGGCGTGGAAGATCTTCAAATCCCAGTATCATTACACACCTCAAATAGATTCATGAAGAATAGGACCCAAATAAAAGTACTGAAGAACAACAATAACCGTCTACTCTAATGTTAAAAGATGGAGTGAAGTCATTCAGTTAATAATCATTTATTAAGCACCCACCTTGTGCCAGACATTTTGCTAAGTGTCAGGGATGCAGTGAAAGGTAAAAGACAATTCCTACTCTCAAAGAGCTGACAATCTGATGGCGGAAGGCAAAACAGAAGAAGTAGTTGAGAAGGGGTAGCTGGTACATAATGATGTGCAGAGGAGGGCAGCTGGGGAAATGATAAGATGGATGTTCTGGGGCACTTTTTTGAATTAGGTTCTGGGAAAAACTCTTTTATGTCCACCCTTGAAGTTCCCCAGCCAAAGGAATAGAGAGACTCCTAGGATAAGGGGTCCTAAACAAGGGTGAGTTTCAAATTTGATATGATCTTACAGCATAATGGTTTTCTGGAGATAATGAAAATCAGGAGTGCAAGAGCTATATATTCACATGAGGGATTGTACAGGCAGAAAGACAACATAGTGGAATGGAAAAGATAATTTGATTTGCAGTCAGAAGACCTGAATTCAAAGTCCAACTCTCCACCTTAAATTTTGGTTACCTTAGGAAGCTCACTGAAAGAGTCTGGGCCACAGTTTCCTCATTAGTAAAGTGAGATGTATTTAGAAGATTCCTGTGATAGTCTTCTTCTAGCTCTAATTTCTGTAAGAGATTTCCCAAAATCTGGATGGTTGCTTTCTTCTTGTCATATACCAAAGGTAGGAAAGGATTGAGTTAGAGGGTGATCCATCAGTGTAGAATTATAAAAATGATTTTTTTCTTTTGCTTTTCTTTTCCTCCTTCCTTTCATTGACATGAAAACAAAAGGTTCTTGGAAGTTTCAAGGACTGATTTAGTTGTTTGGGACAAAGGAGAGGCATTTATCTCCATACAGAGGGAATTCAAAGAACAGCTTAAATGCCCATAGACTCTACTTAGTTGGATGGTTATCACATGTTCATAAAGAGTTTATTCACTGGAAGGGAAAAATTCTTATGAAAAAATGTAAAACAAAATATGCATAGATGGGTATTTTGTTGTTTTTGTTTTGTTTTTAAAGACACTAACAGTTTCTTCTTAAGAGGAGAAAAAATAAACAGATTTTTCTTGTGGGAAGTGTTTTTACAACCTGTCATTGGGTGTATGATTGAACCACTTAACTCACAAAAAAGAGCTAAAGCTTGTACCTCTGGGCTCTATTTTAATGGAGGGTTGATAGAGATGCCATCTTTTCCCTTCATATTCTTTCTTTTGTTTCTTCAGTTATAGTTCCACTTTTATACCCCTCTGCTGTTATTTTATTCTTCAAACCTTTTCTCACACACAAGTAGGCCATATGTAGAGCAGGAATTCAATTAAGTCCCATTCCTTTCTGTTGAAGGACACTTTCATTTGTATCTTGGCAGTAACTCTGTGTACTTTGTTTCTTTCTTCTTGTTCCTTTGCAAGATTCTGTAATTTGAACTGGGACAAGTGCTGGAGAAAACATCAGATTTTAGTCAGGACTTTGGTCTCTAGAGTGGAATCTTTTAGGAATATAAGTGGATCATTACTCATCTACCTGGGTTCTTGAATTCAAGGTCTCATGATAGCAATGTGTAGTCAATTAAGAGTGAAGCACATAGCCATTTGTTCCATCCAGGCAGTGAAGATTACAATATAGGTAATGCTCTACTCTAATTATGAGATGAATCTCCCTACATATAGATAGATAGATAGATAGATAGATAGATAGATAGATAGATAGATGGATGGATGAATGGATGGATGGATAGATGGATGGACGGATGGAC
>JAQQSV010008683.1:0-13710 GCA_028646515.1 Pseudochirops corinnae | reverse complement strand
GCAATTATTTATAGCCCTTTGGGCATAGTTCCAGATTGCTCTCCAGAATGGTTGTATCAATTCACAACTCCACCAACAATGCATTAGTGTTCCAATTTTTCCACATCCTCTCCAGCATTTGTCGTTTTCCTGTTTTGTCATAATGAGAATATATTGCAAACATTTATTATTCATGAAGCATTTCAATATGCCATGTTATAAACAGAATAGAGGCCAAGTGAAAATGACAGAGAGAAGACTAGAATGTGTTTCCCAATCCTAATCTTGTTACTGTTGTGCTAAATCACATAGCTCAGGGGCTAAGTGACAATGAATAGAGCACCCACCCTGCAGTCAGGAGGAGCTGAGTTCAAATCCAACCTCAGACACCTACTAGCTGTGTGACCCTGGGCAAGTCACTTAACCCCAACTGCCCTGCCTTCCCCTCTCCAAAAAGCAAAAAAATAAAAATAAATAAATAAATCACATCGCTCAACACAAAACAGATAACTCCATCTACTCTCCAAGGTCCCCAGGGAAATAATCTTCATAGCTGATCAGGCAAGTAAGCTGCCCTAAGGTTACAATTAACTTTCCTAGTCAAACAGTGGGCTACAAGACTTTTGCTGAATCTCCCTCTTTGCTCTCAAATTTACAGAGATCTCCCAGCTGTCCATAAGATGATGTCTGAAACAAGCATTCCACGGCCAATCACTTTTGCAAAATATTTGATATAACACTAGCTGTGATTAGATCCAATTAAGGTTTAATAATTTAAATGAATCATATGAGCAAATTTGGTAGTGAAATGACAACTCTGTGATAGAGAACAGAAAACAATTAAATGAATAAATAAAAATTAAGAATGACTGCTCTTAGATTCAGGATTAAAAAAACAGAAATAACCCTATCGTACCAGGTTATTTTTAATATGTAGCATTTGTTTATTACTGGACATCATTCTTTTATGAGAAACTTTGATCATTAAAGAGTATTTCCTAGTGATGAGCTACAGGCTCTGGGAAACCCCTTGAAGTCTAATTACATTTTCCCATTTGCAGAGGCCATGGGTTTTTCATTGTGGCTAGGCCCAAACCTCTGTTACTAGCCTAGCCCTCCATTGTCCATCTACTTCCCACTCTTGAGCCTATCAAAATACCAATCCACTCTTGCACTGACCTCATTAACTCCTCCTGAAGACCCTCCCCAAATTCATTACTGGAGTCTGACTTCATTGACTCCTCCTGAAAGCCCTCCCCAGGCTCCTCCTCTAGACCACCCCTAGATTCCTCTGTACATAAGACCCCATCTTCCCTCCATGTGTATGAGAGTGCCATAGAATGATTTAGCACAGACTTAACTCTGTGTCAGGTGAGAGCACCATAGAATGCCCTAGCACAGACTTGCTCTGTGTCAGACTTACTCTGGCCTGCTTGCCCAATGCAAGCATCACAGATACCGAGGTTCCTTAAGAGTCTACCCCATATGGTGAACTTTCAATAAACTTTACTTTTCTTTAGCTGAGAGAAGGCTTGAGTTGAATTCTTTCAGCAAGACCCAGTGTGTTGGTATTTTGGGGTCTCAAGCAACCCTAACCCTCTTTATGGGTAACCTCTTCACTAGTGCCTTGTCCTTGCCTTTTAATTAATGAAACATTCATTAAAAAAAAAAACCACCCACACCCCAAGAGCATACACACATACACACACATCTATTTAGTCAACAACCTTATATTTAGTGATTGTGGAAAACAAACCATTAGGGGCTGAGGCTGATACAAAAATAAATGAGATATACACAGTTGCTATCCTCAAAGAGTTCACAATCTAGCAAAGACAATGACAGGTCTGTAACTAAATAGTAACTACATTAATAACTATAATGTGAAATGGAGTAAGTATCTAGGAAAGATACAAACTGTTATTCAAGGCCAGGGGAAAGATGTGTTCGCCCTGACTAGGGAACCACAGGAAGACTCATGGAGAGTATCCTTTGAGCTGGGCCTGAAGAAACAAGATGGGGGGACGGAAGAGGGTAGAGGAAGAGATATAAAGAAAGCCATGAGAGAGGCAGAAATGTATGAAGGGCTGCAGAGTTGTAACCCAGTTTGCCTGGGACACTAGGCCCAGCAGCACTACTCACCAATATGCCCTTGGAGTTTTTGCTGAAGGTCACCCAAATCTTATCTGTCAGCACACATTTGACAAACATTAGTAACTACCACTAAGCAAGAACAGCTTTTTACTATACAAAGTTATATAATAACTGGAAATATCTGCCTGCTGAAATAACACCTTTCTATTCTCTGTGGATAGAGCACTGGGTCTGGAGTCAGAAAAATGGGAGCTCAAATCCAGCCTCTGACACCTACTAGCTGTGTGACCCTGGGTAAGTCACTTAACCTCTGTTTACCTTAATCCATTGGAGAAGGAAATGACAAACCACTCCAGTGTTTATGCCAAGAAAACCACAGGGCCGGTATTGGCGTGCTATAGTTCACAGGATCATGAAGAGTCGGACATGATTGAATAATAACAATTCATTAATTTATTTTAGTTCTCTCCCCCGTGGATACTCTGGGATGCTCACACAAGCAAACTCCCAGGGAGAATACTAGTGAAGTTGTCCAGGTGCCACCTGAAGACTGTTGAAGGGCTTCAATCATTAAGTGAGTTCCAAGCAGAAGAAGTTAAGGAAAGTCTCTGTCTAGATCATTACGAGATCTGGAGAGCTCTGCCACAGAGGCGGAGCCCGTGTCCCAAACCTTCTCCACACTAACCTCTGTCTGCCCTTGTGCTTGGGAACTAAAGCACAGATATCAACATCCCTTTGAACACCCTGGCCTCAGTCCTAAAACTCAGCCACTAGCAGTGCTCCTCTGATGTCAGATCTCACCATCACCTGTAACTGGTCCATCTCTATAATTGGAAACTTGGAGATCCCCCTCTTTAATTATAAACTCCTGTACTTCCATCTTTCCCTTGACTTCACGGCTCATAAAGCCTCTTCTTCAAGCATCACTGTCTCCTCCAGACTCCCAGGGCATGAGCCCTACTCTGTCATCACTGTGCACTTTCAGTCTTGACCCTGTAATTAACCAGCTCCACTGTATACATTCTTTCACCCTTGACTCTCACCTCAAGAACCTATTGCCAGTTCTCCACCCTGAGGCATCCTCACCATCCACCTTCTTAGATCCCACTCCAGGACAGTCACTGTGGGGGAGAAATCATACAACTGTGCCAACCAGGTCACTTACAGATTTGTTTTCATTTCACCAGACGCCTCCCTGTAGCATAGTAACCCCCTTCTCATGTCCTGATTTGTTCTATCACTTTCTGTGTAGTGGTTCTTCCAAAGCTTCTCCTCCATCCTCATACATTTCTATATATACTTGTCTCTTCCATTAGAATGGAAAGACACAGAGAGGCAGATAATCTGTTACATCCTTACTGTGTGCCAGATATTATGCTAAATACTGGGGATCACAGAGCCTTTGTTCTAAAGGGAAAAGCAACACATAAAAGGTAGGGGAAGATGGATGAATGGAGATGGCAGAGAAGTGTTTCAGGGCCCTGTAACCAAGCAGGATAAGACCAAAGCTTGCCTTTCAAAGCCCAGGGTTGTTCCAGCCATGGAGTCCATTTTTTCTGGTAAGGAAGGAGCTGAGATGATGGCCCTATATAAATATAGTCAAGAAGGGCAACATGGCTAGAGATGTCAAGGAAATGAATGGAAGAATGGAAGCTCCTTAAGGGTAGGGATTGTTTCCTTTGTACTTGTATTTCCCACACCCAGAACAGCACTTGGCATTTAGTAGGCATTTAAAAAAATCTTTGATTGATTGGTGAGTGCCCATAGATTTAAATTTCATCTCTACACAGATGACACTGAAATTTCTACATCCAGCCCTAATCTCCTTCCTTTCCTCCAGTCCTGTGAAACCAGTTGCCTGCAAGGTAATGCCCCTAGATGTACCATTGGTATCTCAAAGTCAACAGGTGCAAAACAGAACTTAGCTCCTCTCCTCAAACCCCCTTTCTGTGGAGGGCACACCATACTTCTACTCAATAATCTTGGAGTCAACCTTGATTCTCCCTTCTCATCTGAGTAACTGCTAAGACTCAGTGGTTTTCAACCTGGGGTCACAACCCCTTTGGGGGTCGCCTAAGACCATCGGAAAACACATATTTTCGATGGTCTCAGGAACCAAGATGCAGTTCCTTTATCCATCTCCAGGTGGGTCTACCCACATGCAGATATGCCCACATATGAGTATTAAAGGGTAGTGGTATTAGGAAGGTTGAGAACCACTGCACTAAGTCTTGTGGATTCTACCTTCACAACATCTTGTCTCTATCCACTCACACAACCACCACTCTGGTGCAGGCCCCATAATGCTCCTCCACTGAATCCTAAGTCTAAAAGTGGAAGGGACATTGAAGTCATCTAGTCTGACCATCTCCTTCTACAGACAGGAAACTGAGACTTGGAGAGTCACATGGTGATATAAAATGCAAGAGCCAAGAGAATTACGAGCTCCTCCCTCTTTCAAACTGTGCATTCTGGGACTGTAAACTCAACTGGCTTCTCTACTTCCAGGCTTTCATTCACCTTCCAAAGAGCTGCCAAAATAATCTGCCATGCTTAATCCTCTATTGCCTCTAGGATGACATACAAAAACTCTTCAGCTCAGCACTGAAGGCCCATCATATTCTGATTCTAAACTTCTCCCCCACCATTATCTTACATGAATCCTCTCCAAGAATCATCTTCCAACCAAACAGCACAACTGGCTAGCTGTTCTCTCCTCCCTCCTCACATGTGCACAGAGCATTTTCCATGCCTGGAATCCCCCCTCCCCCATCTTCACCTCTCCTAATCCTCCTCTTTATCCAAAGTTCAGCTCAGGTGCCACTTCTGCAAAGCCTTCCCTGGTCCTTTGATGCTGACTGCCCCTCCTTCTTCAAGTCATCTTCTAATTCCAAATCTGCGTGAGATTCCCATCTGGCTGCCCTCCATCCTCACCCCAAAAAGAATGTAAGCTCCACAAATCTTGCTTTTGTCTCTGTATGCCCAAGGCTGCTGCCTTAGAGATGACACACATTTGATGAGTGTTTGTTGGACTGTCTGCAGCCCCACAATTCCAGGATTTGTGCAGCTGTAATCATCATTAATACTGAGTGCTCATGTTGAACCCATGTGTTGTTGAATCCTCCAGACCAAATGCAAAATGAACTAGACTTAATTCCAGATCTTCAAGAACTTTGCATCTTAAAATGGGGAAGAGGGCAAGACAAACCTTAACAGTGAACAGATTTAAGTCACTAAATAATGAGTAAGGGAATGAGTGTAGATGATCCAGATAAGCTAATAAGCCCCTGCTGACTTTGGGACATGATATCATTACCAGGATGCATTACTGTGTCCAAGGATGCCTTATTTTATTTACTTCCTCAGACATCAACATTAGACAGATAGCATCAATAAATGACTACTCTGCTTTGCTGAGTTCACAGTTTAACTCTGAAGTTAGAATATAATTAATTTGCAGCTCTGTGGAGAAATGTAAACAGATGCACAAGTTTCCTCACAACTTCCAAGCTGATTTCTTTTTAAAAAGTAATAATTTCAAACTTATGTGTGACTCAGTCTCAGTCCTCCTGGAATGACAGGGACCACATTTGTTTAGGGCTTTGAATTTTACCATTTGCTTCCTTTACAATACAGGGAGGTAGGTACTACAATTAAAGGCTACTCCCACCCCCCTGTTTCCATTTTGGCCAGAAACCCGGAGGGTCTCCCAGACTGATTTCAATTTTTTTTAATACTAAGTAATAGAGATCACATTTCTTACCTAGACTTAATTACTGAGTGGGTGTTGCCTCAGTCAAACTGAGACCTTGGAAAGACATTAGCATAAAAAAGTCAAAGTCTCCCATAGGATTCAGAGCCACCTCCAGTTGTCCGGATCCATCCATCGACCCTGGACTCAGAGGGCTCTGAGGCAGCTGACTTTACACTGCCCTCCCTCATTTAAATCCTATTCGCTTGCTGGGGAGGACAAACAACCCCCACCCACTCCTTCTTGTAGATAAGGGAAGGGGGAAATGATCATTATGGAAATTTTAAGTGAAAACTAGGAGTTTGGAGCCATCCAGACTTATTTCCTGATTTTGTGATTGCTTCCCTATGGCAACTCCAAATTTGGGTAACTAGGCGTTGGGTTTTTTTTTTTACATTCAGTAGATATTAAATCATAACTCAAGCAAGAGATATAGCTGTTTTATATGAAACAGGAACAGAATGGACTTCCTAATTCTGATTATGAAATAACAGAAGCTTTTTTATGTATGAACATGTAATTTATCTTAGTTGTCATCAAAAAGTATTCAGAGTTTTTTAATGTGCTATATCTTGTGTGGGTTGGATGAATTTCTCCCTCTACTCTGTGTTGCTGAAAGACTTTTCAAAACTGGTAAGATAAAAGAGAACTCAAGAGGAGCAGATTAGAGGATCCACATTCCTCCCTATGGAATGCCTTCCTTCTATAGGCTAACTTGGAACCTCCAGCTCTCCTGTCTCCTTTGTTTTTCAATAAATAGACATTACCACTGGAAGAGCTTTCCTCTTAGAAGTGTGATTCCAACAGAATGACAATATACAGCTTTTCAGCTGAAAAAAAGAAAATCGATTTCTAATTCAACAGGCTCAGTAATGAGAAGAGAAATGAGTACTGCTCAGTTTCAGCTGGCTTGTGAATGGGGTGCATGAAATACATGACTCAGCCAACGGTCATGTCTCAGGAAGTTCGGCAGTTGATTTTCCACTAGGATTTCTATTTCAGTTCATTTAAGTTCCAGAAGAGGTGTGGCCAAAGAGCAATGTTCAGAATCATGTGTCATGTCTTCAAGAATTGAGTTTTAGAACAGTCCACACCCATGAGTGAAGTAATACCTGAACTAAAGCTAGAAATGGTCTATTCCCATAATGAAGGCAGTTAGACGTAGTTTAGATTGCTCCAATTTCAGGTTTTTCCATTTGAAGAGGATAGAAAAGAGTCCTTATCTATAAAATGATTCAAAAAATGTACAGCACTGAATCTAGGCAATATGGTGCAGTGAATAGAGGGACAGATCTGGCAAGTCAAGAAGACCTGAATTTTAATCTTGTCTCAGAAACCTGGGATAGCTGGATGGCACAGGCAATAGGGCACTGGGCTTGGTATCAGGAAGACTCCTCTTCATGAGCACAAATCCAGCCTCAGACACTTACTGACTTTGGGCAAGTCATTTAACCCTGTTTGCCTCAGTGCCTCATCTGTAAAGTAAGCTGAAGGAAATGGCAAACCTCTCCTGTATCTTTGACAAGAAAACCCCAAATGAAATCACAAAGTTAGACACAACTAAAATGAATGAACAACAATTTAGGTACCTACTGGTTATATAATCCTAGGCAAGTCTCTTAACCTGAGAATGTTCCCTTATTTGCAAAAATGGTATTACATACACAAAAGCAATTAGCAAACCCTAAAATGATATATAAATGTTAACTAAAATTATCTACTTTTGTCTTAAAAAAAAAGCAACCTGAAACTGAGCAAGGAAATATTTGAAGAAAGGTAAGTATTCTACAAACCACGGCCTCACTTAGACCTTCCAGCCTAAGATCTCTCTGTTGTCTCTTCTAAAAGAATGTAAGCATTTTGAGGGCAAGGGATGTTTTAGCTTTGTACTTGTATCTTTAAGGCCTACGTAGTGCCTAGCATTCAACAGGCACCTACATGCCTGTTAATTCCTTGATTTCTCTATCACTGACTAATAGATAAAGAAGAGAGTAAATCTTGCCTTAGTTTGTCCAATTCTTCAAGGACAAATATTGGACAGAGGTAATTTTCTTGATACTGGACTATTTTCAGTCCCATAATAAACAAGGAAAATACAAAGGCAAAGAACACTGGCCTTGGAGTCCAAACAACAGGGTCCAAGTTCCATCTCCAACATTTCCTAGCTTGCGTAAACCTGGGCAAGCAATTTAACCTTTCTGAGCCTCAGTTTCCTCACTTGTAAAATGAGAATAGTAACAGATATGCTCCCTACTTCAAAGGGTTATTGTAAGAAAAGTATGCTGTAAAGCTTTTACTTTGAAGTTTTGTTCTTGGCCTGTGATTTCCATGGTTTAGAAAGAGAATTCCTATCAGGGGAACACCTACCAATGTAGAACACCAAGATTTTTATAATTTAAAGAGTTGTCTGAGGCACTGAGAGATTGAGGGACTCCCCTAAGGTCAAAGAGCCAGGATGTGTCAGAGGTAAGACTCTGAACCTTGACTTCAGGAAAAGCTTCTTAACAATTAGAGCTAACATGAAGCAGAATGGCCTGCCTGTTGAAGCAGTAAGCTCCCCCTCACTGAAGGTGCTAAAACAGGGACTGGATTACCACTTGTGGGGATACTGTGACAGGAATTAATTTTAGGGTAAGAACTAGATGGCTGCTGAGATCCCTTCTAGAATTCTGTGATTCTGACCTTGACCCTCTTCAAGGCCAGCCCTCTGTCCTCTATCCCAGAGGTGTCAAACTGGGCATGAAACCCACAACACTCCTGAGTGTAACCTGAACCAGGTTAAAAAAATGTAGTTTCTATCTGATTTCAATGTGGTGATATAGTAACAAAATAAAGAAATTTATAAACGTGCACAGTCCTCTAAGCAAAGATGAGGCCTGTAGGGATCATTAAGTACAATTTGGTCCCTGGGTTGTTGTTGTTTTCTAAGTTTGATACCACTGTGCTCTGCCATTCTGTGTCTAAGATATTATCATTCATAATTAAAGTTTTCTGATGATGTTGATGAAAAATTTAGAAAGACCAATTTTCAGCTGAAGATGGCCAAAGAAAAGAAAAATGCAAGAATGTGCCTAATATAATGATCCCCTTTTCTGCACTGGGGTGTGGACTTGGGAAAAATAAAAAATCAGTAGAGACACATAATCAACCACCCAATCAAGTACCATTTATTAAGGGACAAGCACTATGCTAGGGGAATCACAGAACCATAGATGTGCAGCCGGAGTAGACCTTAAAGATAAGAAAATTAAAACCCAAATTAATTAGTTGATGGACTCAGGGTCCCACAGATAGCAGTAAATTGGAAGCCAGGTCCTCTCCCTCCAAATCCAGCCCTCCCTCCCACTGCAGAGTTGATTTTGGATACAGGACATGGACTTCTTTGCTTTGTCTTTTCCTCCCCCAAGTGTCGGGCACATAGATTTTAATAAATTCTTACTGAATTGAAACAAGCAGCCTTGCCACATGCCTAGGTGACTTTGGACAAGTCTCTTAATATCTCTTAATATTCTCCTCTATAAGATGGACCCCTAAATGTGACCTCTAAATACACTCCTCTAAATTTATGATGCTAGGATGATATGAGACCTGTGTGACCCTGGGAAAGTCACGTCTCTGAGCCTCAGTGTTCTCCTCTGTGAGATGGGACAGGTGAACCAATGACCGCTACGGTCCTTTTGGGCTCTAAATCTAAGATGCTATAGATCTGTGCGACCCACGGCAGGGAAAGTCACCTTTTTTGGACTCCGTTTCCTCATCTATAAAATTGTGGTAGAGACTCTAGGGTCAGCTCTACACCTGCACTCCCAGGTCTTGCAGGCTGGGAAGGACAGGACGGCAGCCCCTTCCCTGGGTCTGGAGGCTGGGGACACATCTGGGCTTATTCTCCCGCATCCCTACCCCAGCAGCGGGACAGCTCCCCCAGCAGGGGGCAAGGAGAGCGAGGGGGCAGATGGGCGTCGCCATGGACCAATTAGAACGCAGGATTCCTCCCCCCCCCCCCCCACTGAGTAACCCTCCCCCCGGACCTCAGCCGCCAGCCGACCCCAGCAAGGACAGACGTCCGACCGGGACACAGGAGAGAGGATCCCCAGGGCAGCGGCGGACTACTCACCGGCTCTGGCACCAAAAACTCAGCTCAGCTCCCGGGTTCCCATCCCGGGGCTGAAGCGGTACCTAGTCCCTGACCGAACCGCCTCCGCCTCAGGCTCAGTCTCCAGCTGCCGCCGCCGCCTCTTTCGAAAGGACCAATCAGAAGCAGGGGGAGGTGTAGCCTGGAGGGAGGCCGAGGCCTCGCCCACCAGAAGTGCCCGGGAGGAGCGCGAGATTCGCGCGAGGCCCTGACTCACCGCGGGGGTTGGGGGGAAGGGAGGCCACCGCCCCCGCCCTCTCCATTCTCTGGGTGGGCCGGGCTCGCAGCCTTGCGCAGCTAGACCGGCGAACCCGGGACGCCCGAGGATGCTCCGGACTGGGAGGGGAGGAGTGACCAAACTGGTTTTAGCGGATGTAGGTGCATGCCTGTATGAATGCATTCAGTTAACTTACTCGTAAGACCCAATCTTAAAGCCGGGGGTCCCAAAGACCATCATTTTACAGAAAAGGAAGCTGAGGCCCAGGAGCGTCAAGGACACCCGAGATTTATAATTAGAAGGAGCCTTCTAATGCAACGCCCCTCACTTTACGGAAATGAAAAAAAACAAAAAACAAAAAGGCCATGCATTCAGTTCACTTATTCAAAGACCCAGTTTTAAAGCAGGGGGTCCCAAAGACCATCATTTCACAAAAAAGGAAACTGAGACCCAGGAACATCAAAGAGACCCGAAATTTAGAACTGGAAGAGACCTTCTAGCCCAACGCCCTTCATTTTATCGAATGAGAAAATAAAAAGGTCATCTAGACAAACTCCCTCATTTTATAGGAAGGGAAACGGAGGCACAGGGAAGTCCTAGGGATCAGAGATCTGGAACAGAAGAGAACCTTCTAGTATTACTCTTCCCGTCTTCTCAAACCTTCTTAAACCCCTCCTACTCTGCTGTTCAGTGGCCGAGGTTACTTGCTATTCCTCACCGTGGACATGCCGTTTCCGACTCCAGGCGTTTTCATTGACTACTCCCATGTCTGAACTGCCCTCCCCTCTTCATCTCCACCTCCTGGCTTTCCCCCACTACTTTAAATTCTCAGCAGCCATCCCCGCCTTCTGCCTTTCCCATTGCTCAATGTTAGTGCCTTCCCAAGCTCTGAAACGACTTCTGAATTTATTCTGTATATATCTTGTTTGCACATAGTAGATTGCCTGTTCCCTCCTCCCTCCCACATTAGACTGAGAGCTCTTTGAGAGCAGGGCCTATTTTTTGCATTTTTTGAAATCCCAGCACTTAGCACAGTGACTGGCACAGTGTTGGCTTGCTGATTTAAGTGACTTTCCTAAGGCTGGATAACCTATAGGTTGATAGTTTTACAGCTGGAAGAAACTTTGTTGTTGTTGAGTCTTTTCCAACAAGTCTGACTCTTCATGACCGCGTCTGGGGTTTTCTTGGCAGCTGATTTTGCAGATGTAGAAACTGAGGCAAATAGGGCAAAGTGACTCAGGTCTTCCTGAGTCTAGGCCCAACATTCTATCCACTTCATCACTTAGCTGGCCTTAGAAGGCATTTTGTCCAACCCTCTCATCTTACAGGAGAGAAAACAGGATTAGAGACTTGAGATGACATACATACATCTTGTCTAACTCCAATTAGAATCTAAGCTTCAAAGGGGGTGGGACCATTTCCTTCATATTGTCTTTTTATCCCTGGTGCCTAGCACAGTGCTGGTACATAGTAGGCACTTAATAAATGCTGGTTAATTGATTGCCTTGGGAATCCCCAACTACTAACATAAAGAAGGTCTTATTATAGGTCTTTACAGAGTGCTTGTTGAATTGAATTGAATTAAATTAAACCCTCCTATCATTTTACCTGGGACCTAATAGATCCCTGAGTGTAGTAGCCCTTTGACTGAGTTCAAGTTTTAGGGAACAAATCCTTTTATTAAGGGGATTTGTTCTGTGAAGTTTGGATTCAATCAAAGGGACACACTTGAGGACTTAGAGGGCCACATGTGGCCTTGAGGCGGCAGGTTTCCCACCCCTGCCTTAGGACCAGCCCAGCAAGGATCACTGTAGCATTTCCCCTGAATCAGGTATCTGACTTGGCTCTAACATGACAATTAGTACTTGAAGTTCCAACATAGAATTAAAGGTAACAACCTGCTTCTCTTAGTAGGTGGGATTTTTAATAGTTGCTTGACCTATTACATACATCTTAATAACCCTCTTTGCTTTCTAAATTGGCCTAGCTAGCCTGCAGGAGAGCCTGCTGGTATTACCAGCTTGACTCCATCATTCTGGGAGCTGGGTAACGTTCACTTTCTTTTCTAAATGGCTGTGCCCAACTTTAAGGAAACCCATTCTGTGAATAACCAAACAGTTGATGCCTAGGTGTTTGCTAGTGATTGTTCATTTACCCAGCAGTCTTCACTTCAGGCAGTGGTTGATTTAAATAGCCAATGCCTCTAGTGTATTTCACATGTGAAGCTGATAAAACCTTGACTTCATATGTGCCATGTGCACAACCCTTTAGAAAGTTCATCTGTGATTGTATGTCATTTCTATCACCTTTCTTTTCAAACTGGTCTCAAATAACAATCTCCCCCCAAAAAATGTAAACTTCTTAATCCCAAGGATGGGTTCCTTTTGTACCTTTGTATCCCTACCTATTTGAAAAATGAGGGCCCTGAAAGGCAGGGCCCTCGACAGGGGCAGCTGCTACTCTGTAGACTACCCATCTACAGTCTGGAAATTTAAAAAACCCCTATCTGAACTTCCAGGGATCAAGATAACAGACTGAACCCCAGCTGCTCCAATTCCCCCAATCCCCCCAGAGTAATTATTGCCCCAGAGGAAAATTTTAAGCAGTAAAGGCTTAGGAACCCCCGGAGGAAGGGCATGGCTAAGGTCCTGTCTCAAAATGGGAAGAAAGCAGGCGACAAAGACAAAGACTGGAATCCTATTGCGGTGAGAGGGAGGAATCAAACTCAGAAGGAGAAAGTATTGACTCCACACCCACAGCTGAAGCTTTAACAGGGACTATGACCTGGTCTCAGGCACAGAAAGCATTCCTAGATGAGCTCAAAAAGAACTTTGAAATTAGAATTAGAGATGTAGAAGATAAAATCAGCACCTCTTATAAAAACAAAATTGCGAAATTAGAAAAACATTACAATGAAGAGAACAGCTCTTTAAAAAGTAAAATGTGTAAACTAAAAATTAAATCTGAGCATGTGGAAAAGAAGCTTCAAAAACTGAGGAGAATAATTCACTAAAAACTAGAATCAACCAAATTGAAGCCAATGACTCTATGAGGAACCAAGAATCAGTCAAACAGAACATGAAGACTGAAAAATTAGAAAAAGAGGTAAAATATCTCAATGGAAAAATAACTGACCTGGAAAACAGATCCAGGAGAGACAATCTGAGATTCATTGGTCTACCAGAAAATCATGATGAAAAAATGAGTCTGGAAAATATCTTCCAAGAGCTCATCAAGAAAAATTGCCCTGAGATCCTAGAACCAGAAGGTAAAATAGAAATTGAGAGAATCCACCGGACGTCTCCTGAAAGAGATCCCAAATTGAAAAGTTCATGAAATGTTGTGGCCAAATTCTAGAACTATCAGGTAAAGGAGAAAATACTACAAGCAGCCAGAAAGAAACAATTCAGATATCATGGAACCACAGTGAAGATTGCACAGGATCTGACAGCCTCAACGTTGAAAGATCGGAGAAACTGGAATATGATTTTTCGCAAGGCAAAAGAGCTCGGGCTACAACCAAGGATCACCTATCCA
>JAQQSV010008682.1:0-13710 GCA_028646515.1 Pseudochirops corinnae | reverse complement strand
ATATACATAGTAATATATCATATTATATAATAGAGTATATATCATATTATATAATAATATAATAATATAATAATATATAAGCATGAACCTGTAAAAATAATGTCACGAGTGCCAAATCTCAGAATAAGTTGAGGCTTTTCAGTGAAGCTGAGGACAAGAAAGGGGTGATTTTTTTTTTTAATTTGGAGTAAAAAGATTAAAGAAAGTCTAGTCTTCTTGCTTGGGAGTGGACAGGATGACAGTAACTGACAGCAGAAAGCAGACCGTCCCAATTCTTACTTTCTCCATCAAGGAGAATGATCTTTGCACTGGAAATGACCAAATAAAATGACTGAAAGAGAGTTGATGCCAAAGATAAAAGAATGCCCAGTGAGCCTGGGTAAATGCAAGTTACCCAGACCGGATGGGCTACATTCTCAGATACCGAAAGAACTGGGAGACGTGCTGAGCCATCGTCAGTGGTATTGGAAAGATGGGAGGGAATGAGTGTTCCATGGAGCACGCAGTAAGGGGATGGTGGTAAGGGATGGGGAAAAGAGGGCTTTGCAGCTCCATCTTTAACCCCTCATGGTGGGGGAGAGGAAGAGGGAGGTGGGTGCGTCTGCTTTTCAGACAAAGGAAGTGCGGGTTGATTTCTAGGTTGACCTTAGTAAGAGAATTCAGAGCTAGAAGGTAATGTAAAGTTCACCTAGTCCAACTCTCATATTTTACAGATAAGGAAGTAATTTGCCCAAGAACACTCAGCTAAATAAGTTGCAGAGCTGGGACTCAGTTTCCTGCTTTGTATAACAGGAAGTAGAAATGTTAACTACCTCAAAAATGTCATGAGACATTCGCTGCACTGGGTGGTGCAGTGAATAGAGCAGCAGGAGGACCTGAGTTCAAATGTGACGCCCAGACACTTAGCACTCACTAGCTGTGTGACCTTGGGCGAGTCACTTAACCCCAATTGCCCTGCCTTCTCCGCTCCAAAAAAAAAAAAGCAAAAAAAAATGTCATGAGCTCAAATGCAGTAATGTATGAAAAGTATTTTGCATCAAGTATTAAGTAAATGTAAGCTTCTACTATTAATAATAGAGAAGATTGGGAAGAAATCACACTTCATCTCCACGGCACTGGGCCTGGTCACATCCCTGGCAATCCTCTCTTTAGCCATCTTTGACCTGAATATTCCTTCTTGGCTGCTCTGGTGAGCTTCCTTTTCCTCTGAATAATAATGGCTAGTACCTGTGTGCCAGGTGTTGTCCCGAGCACCGACAAAGATCCTTGAAACAGCTCTGGGCAAGGAGGTACTGTTATTGTTCCCATTCTGCAGTTGGAGAAACTGAAGCAAACGGTGACTTGTCCAAGGTAACATGGCTGTGTTAAGTGTCTGAGGTCAGAGGTGACTCCAGGCCCGCTGTGACACCTACCTACGTCCTCTGTTGGACTAAATGCTAATTTAGCTGGCGAATTTGACGAAATTGGCTAAGTACCCGTGATGCCTCTTGTTGGAGGGGATGGGCTTTGCTCAGAAGTCCCTCCTGCCTCTTTTAACACAGAGCACAGGCCAGGGCCAAGCTCCAGCACCACCACGGGAGAAAGGCAAGCCAAGGGACGCCGCGGAGGGGGAAGGTTTGGACTGGAATGTTTCAGTCGCCAGCTCAGGTCAACAGGCAGCAAGTGGGACAGGTGGCCAGAGTCAGGGTGGGGAAGAAGGCTCTCGGTCAGCTTGGTTTCTTCTACGCAGAAAAGCAAACCTGAGATTAGAAAGGGTCCTGGACCTGGAGTCAGGAGGCCTGGGTTCAAGTCTCATCTTAGGAAAGATGAGACAAGCCTCTATGGATGTTTCCTCATCTGTAAAATGGGGGAATTTATCTTTGCCTCACAAGATTCTCGTGAGGAAATTACTTAGCAAAATCTAAAAGTAGCATTTGTTCATTCAGTAAACATTTATTAAGCACCTGCTACATGTCCAGCATTATACTAAACATTTTACTGTTTACTTGTTTTAGTCATGTCCAACTCTTCATGACCTTTTTTGGGGTTTTCTTGGCAAAGATACTGGAGTGGTTTTTCCATTCCCTTCTCCAGCTCATTTTACAGCTGGGGAAACTGAGGCCAACAGGATTAAGTGACTTGCCCAGGGTCACACAGCTAGTAAGTGTCTGGGGCTAGATTTGAACTCAATAAGATGAGTCTTCCTGATTCCAGGCCCAACACTATCTACTGCGCCACTTAGCTAAATGCTGCCCTCAAGGAGCTTACAATCGAATGGGGGACACAACATGCAAATAAATGTATATAAAAGCAAGCCATGTACAGGATAAACAGGAAGTAATTAAACGAGAAAGAGTACTGGAATCGAGAGGGGATGGCAAAGGTTTCCTGTAGAAGATGGGATTTTAGCTGGGACTTACAAGGAAGCCAGGGCAACTAGATGGTGCCGCGAATAGAGTGTTGAGCCTGGTGTTAGAAGACTCCTCTTCCCAAGTTCAAATGTGGCCTCACATACTTACCAGCTGTGTGACCCTGGGCAAGTCACTTAACCCTGTTGGCCTCAGTTTCCTCATCTGTAAAATGAGCTGGAGAAGGAAATGGCAAACCAGTCCAGTATCTTTGCCAAGAAAACCCCAGATGGGGTCGTGAAGAGTCAGACGCAACTGAAAACAACTGAACAACATGAAGGAAGCCAGGGACAAGTTGAAGCAATGATAGTTATAATTATTAATATGCAGCTAGGTATTCTGGGACTGTGACCCTTTGGGGAATAATAGTCTGCGTTCCTGGGACAAAAGGTCCCCTGATGCAACCCAGTAAAGGGACGTGCATCTGGATGCTTGAAGTCATGTCACGTGAGAATCAGTCAAATACTTGGGTGGAAGAAAGCCTATCAGGGAGGTAGGGTCATAGATTTAGCCCTGGAAGGGATCTGGGAGGCCATCTGGTTCAACTCTCCAAAGAAACTTTGGCCTAAAAAGGTAAAATGATTTGTCTATGTTCATACAGCTAGTAAGTGCCTGGGGTGGAAACTGAACCTAGGTCTTCCTGACTCCAGGAACAGTGTCCTTGTTACTTGGTATACCAGTCACTGCCTTTCAGTATTTGGCGATCTGGAGCATGGAAGAAGGGTCAGGCATAGCCTGCCTGGTCCCCGAGGGCAGGCCGAAGAGGAAAGGGTACACATTGCTAGGAGAAGGGTTTGGGCCTGATGGGAGGAATGATGCCCATAAGAGTATGCAGAAGTAGAGTGGATTGCCTCCAGTAGAGAGTGAGCACTCTGTCACCAGAAATTTCAAGATGAAGCTAGATTTCCACTTGTCAAGGTGTGATTCATGCTTCAGGTAGGCTTTAAACTAGACCATTTCTCATGGAACAGTGTGATGGAGTGGTAGGAGTATGGGCTTTGGAGTCATAGGTGGTTGTTGTTCAATCCTGTCTGACTCTTCGTGACTCCATTTGGAGTTTTCTTGGCAAAGATACTAGAGTGGTCCACCTTTTCCTTCTTCAGCTCATTTTACAAATGAGGAAACTGAGGCAAACAGGATTAAGTGACTTGCCCAGGGTCACATAGCTAGTAAGTTTCCAAGGTCAGATTTGAACTCAAAAGTCTAGCTGACTTCAGGCCTGGCACTCTTATCCACCATACCACCTAACTAGAGTCAGAGGACTTGAGTTCAAATCCTACCTGTGTGACCTTGGGCGAGTTACTTAACCTCCCTAATCCTGTTTCTCCATTTGTAAAATGAGGAAGTTAGTCTTCTGAGGTCCCTTCCAGCTCTGGAATCCTAAGTCTCTTCCAACTTTATGAATCTGTGATCTATTTAAGCTTCATAAGAGTAGAAACTGTTTTATTTAACATTCCCCAGACAGTGCTCTGCTCAACTAAGTTCTTAATTAATTTCCCCCAGATCAATATATCCAGCCCTAGCCTCTCTTCTAAGTTCTAGCTCTTTGTCACTAACTACCTATTGGACATTTCAAACTTGGTATCCCATAGGCACCTCAAACTCAAGCCAGCCCAGAATATAACTCACCATCTTAAGCCCCCAGCGCAGCCGCACTGCAGACCCTGCCGTTACTGTCAAGAGCACCGCCATCCTCTGCACCATGGGTCATCACCCTTGGGTCCTTGCTCCCGTTCTCCCCCTTCCCCTGATCTAACCAGCTATCCAGTCTTATTTCTGTCTCCACACCATCTCTTACACACATCCCTTCCTCTCAGTTCATCCAAGCCCTCATCAACTCTCACCCAGACTGTCAAGAGGCTTCTGACTGGTCTCTGTCTCAAACCTCTCCCTTCTCCAGTCCATACCATTGCTGGCCATAGAGATTTTCCTGAAACACCAGTCTGCCAAGTCCATCTCTGTCCTCAGTACATGCCAGTGGATCCCTATTTAAATACAAACTCTTTTGCTTGGCATCTGAAGCCTTCCCACTTCTCTTTTCCAGTCTTCTTGCCTCCATTACTCTTAATGATACACTCTCTCTGACTTACTTGCTGCTCCTGAGATGCGGGGTTCCTCCCATCTCTCTTCAGACCACTTCAAGGCCCAAGTGTACATTTCTCCTCCCTTCTGCTACTAGGACTCTCCCAATTTTTTGGCAAAGCTATGCTCAAACATCACCTTCTACATGAAGCTTTTCCTCATTCCTCGTAACTCCCAGTACCCTCATTTCATATAAAAATTCTGCACGTGCTTACACATGGAATTGTTGTCTCTCCCATTAGAATGTGAGCTCCTTGCCTGTCAGGGTGGCTAGGTGGTGCAGTGAATAGAGCATCAGCCCTGGAGTCAGGAGGACCTGAGTTCAAATCCAGCCTTAGACACTTGACACACTTACTAGCTGTGTGACCTTGGGCAAGTGACTTAACCCCAATTGCCTTGCCTTCCCCCCTCTGGGGAAAAAAAAGAAAATAGGGATTGAGTCCTTTTATACCTCACTTTTAGGAGGCATACAGTAGGAGTTTAATAAATTGCTTGCTGATTAAGTTTTGTTATGTTTTTTTTTTTTTATCTCCACCACTGAGTCACAGTGGGAGTGAGAAGGTTTGCCCTTGTCAAGGTCACTGATGGTCTTTTAATTGCTAAAGTGGATGACCTTGCCTCAGTCTCCCTGTAGCCATGGACATTGCTGACCGTCCCCTTCTCCTGAATGCTCCCTCTTGCCTGGGTCTTCCTGAGAGTTCATTCTCTTAGCCTTTCCTGATCCTCTCTAATGCTAGAATCTCCCCCTGTCAATTCTCACCAATTTGTCCTGCATTTCTTTTTGGCACGTTGGACTGTGAGCGCCTTGAGAGCCGGCACCATCTTTCGCTTTTCTTTGTCTCCTCAGTGCTCTGTACGTAGTAGGTGCTTAATAAATGCTCATGACTGACTAGCTCTTCTAACCGATTGCTCCTTCTCAGTCTTCTTTGCTCCTTCAACACTGAAATTTCCTTGCATATATTTTGTGTCTAGTTATCAGTGTAGGTGTTCTTTCCTTCTAGAACAGAGGGGACAGAGACTTTTTTTCATGTCGTTGTTGATCACCAGCCATGGGAATACAATCAATAACTCAATCAGCACGGAGCTTAATTTATTAAGCCCTTACTTTATGCCAGGTATTGTCCTAAGTCCTTAAGATACACAGACAAATGTGAAACAGTCTCTCCCTCACAAGGAAGTTTACCTTAGAGTGGGTGGAGACATGAACATATATAGTATCGATATATAATAAAGATGATGGTAATAGTTAGCATTCAAATACAAATTTTGTTTGCAAAGCACTTTACAAATACTACCTCACTGGACCCTTACAACAACCCTAGGAGCGGGGTGCTATAATTATCATCCCCGTTTTACAGGCAAGAACACTATGATATATTATAGCAGGTAAGTGACTTGCCCGGGATCACAGCCATTCAGTGTCAGTAGCAGAATTTGAGCTCAGGTCTCAAGTTTAAAAGGAAGCTAGAGATTCTAGGAGGTAGAGGCATATTGAGAAGGCATTCCCGGCAAGGGGAAGAGTGAGTACAAAGACAAGGAGGCGGGAGATGAAGCACGCTGGGTTTGGTCTGAACGTGGGCCAGTGTGGCTAAACCCTTGAAAGGCAGGAGGCCAGGTTGTAAATGCCAAAGGAGATAAAACCTTTAAAGGTAATCGGGAGCCATCAGAGTTTATTGAGTGAGGAGGGAGAGGAGTGTCATGGTCAGACCTGTGCTTTAGTCAGATCGCTGTGGAAGATGGATTGGATGGGGAAAGACTAGACTTGTGGCAGAGAAATCGATTAGGAAGGTATTCTGTTGTTGATGAGCTGTTTCACTCGTGTCCAACTCTTCATGACCCCATTTGGGGTATTCTTGGCAAAGAGACTGGAATTATTTGCATTTCCTTCTCCGGTTCATTTGGCAGATGAGGAAACTGAGAGAAACAGGGGTAAGTGACTTGCTCAGAGTAAGCATAAGTGTCTGAGGTCATATTTGAACTCAGCTCTTCCTGACTCCAGGGCTGTTGCTCTGCACACTGTGGCACCACCCAGCCACACTTAGGGAGCTATAGTGGATGCTGTTCTGTTCTCAGCCCCACTCTGAGTTGATGAAAACTGTGTTAAATTATAGCCCAAGGAATTTAGCCCCAACTTGGGAAAAGAGCCTTTCAAGGAACAGGTTGTAGCAGTGGGAACGACCAGACTTCTTTAAACAGAATGCCTGGATTTGAAGCCAGGACCCTGCCACATCCTAGTCATGTGGCTTCTTGACATGTGACCTCAGTTTACTCATCTGTAATGGAAGTTAGTAATACCCTCACTGCTTGCCAGGCTTCACTGAGGGTCAGATGAGAATGCTGTGTGGGCAAGCACTAAGAGCTCTGTAAAAGTCACTTACTGGTTACTAATCTATTTACTATCAAGTTTGGGAAACACAACATCTTACGACAAAAACCTCCTGAAGACTTTTCACCACTCCTGGAAGCATGAGGAAAGAGGAAATTGCATTTTTAGGGTTCCTTCGGGGCAAGAGAGGGGTATCTGGGGATGACAAGTAACAGCAATCCTTATCATGGGAACATAGATTTTGAGCCTGTAGTAGGGGCCTCAGGGTCACTTAGTCCCATGGTCTCATTTTAAAATAAGGAAACTCAGGCATTAAGTACCAGAGGTGAGATTTGAACCCAGGGCCACCAGATTCTACCTCCAGTCCCCTTATTAATGAAATCTAACCGTTTTTTTTTCCATGCCACTGGTATTTTCAACTCCTGTAGATATCTTGTATGTCGATTCTCCAGTGTCCTCACAATTGTCTTGGTTTGAGTGGTATCTTCTCTCATCCAATGTTTTTTCTCATCTTTGTCTTCTTTTACCCCTTTGTAACATTTAAAAAGTTCTGAGTAATTTGATCATTTCATTAATAATGTGAGAATTTTTTAATAAAAGACCAGTGGCACTCTTGGATGCCAAAGGCCCTCGTGGTGGCAGGCTCATGGCTTAGAGGCCCTTGGAAGAGAGGTGTTGCTGAGGGTGGCAATTTACTCTAATTGGTTAACAATTAATGAGAGATGGACTTTACAAAGAGAAGTGAGCTCATTCCTGTGAGGGGCTGAGAGTGACACACCATATCTCTTTTGGACATACCCAGACTACCCCCAGCCTTGGGCAATCTAACTCGAGCTCGACCTAGTCTAGTAGAATATAGCATTACCGCAAATGAGGAAAACATTAATCCTGTCTTCCATCAGCCCTGTCCTCAAGAGACTGGACAAGGAAATAGGACAGCAGGAAAAAAAAAGTTGGGGTCTCCCCAATTTTAATAATTAGCTATTAATATGAGAGAGAAATAACCATTTCTTTCACCTTCATTTTCTAGGTGAGGAAACCAAGAGGCAGAGAAGTGAAGAGATTTGCCTCGAGGTGATAAGTAGCATATTTAACCCTGACAAAAACCTTCCTCACAACCAGCCTATGAGGCGGCCAGTATAAGCATTATTGTTATTACATGAGGAATATTACATAAATACTACATATTATTTACATAATTACATAAAATAAAATGAGGAAACTGAATCTTCTTCCTTGTTCACTCCATTAGTTATAATTCTTCTTTACAGCTTGACTAATGTTTAATGTGAAGGTATATGTAGAACCTATATCGGATTGCATGCTGCCTTGGGGGAGGGAAGGGGAGAAAATCTGGACTCAAAAACTTGAGGAACTGAATGTTGTAAACTAAAAGTAAATCATTTTTTTTTAAAGGAAAAAAAAATGAGGAAACAGAATCAGGCAGGGGGTATGTCTTGCTCAGTGTCACAAAAAATTAAACCTGGTCTTCGAAGCAGACAAAGAATAAAATAAAAGAACATTGTCAGGGTTAAAAACTCAGGAACCTCAGCTGATCAGAGGAAGTGGGAAGAGAATTTTCTGTGTTTCGGGGCTACACGAACCTGTACTTTCCTGGAGTGACTCAGGACCACTGGCTTTGGAGTGAGAAGAATCATTGCTCTGTGGCTGCTTTAGTACCTGGGTGATCTTGGCTGAGTGACCTTCCCTCCCCAGACTCCAGTTTCCTTATCTATAAAGGAAGGGGGCTAGCTAGCGCCTGTGCCTTCCAGCTCTAAATCCTGTGATTCTTTGAACTGAGCCAGGCAATCCAGACAGTGTTGGGGCAGACAGCAGTGGGGGGCAGTAAATTAGATCTGAAATTGCAACGTGAGCTGACAGCAGACCAAAAAGGCCAAATCTTCTTTGGGCTCTTTGGGCTGGCATCGCATTACGTTACCCCAGGAGGCTTGGCCAGGCGAGAGCCATGGGGCACAGGGAGGGAGGGGGTGGTATACCCATGGGCCCTCATAATACCAGGAAGTTGAAGGCACATTGGAGGCTCTCCAGCGACAGGCACCCAGCCTGGAGCCCAGGGAATGATTTATGGGGGGTGGAGGGGGAAAGGAAAAGGAAAAGAGCAGGTTGGTTGAGGAAAGGAAAGCAGGGGCCCCTGACCAATCCTCTAAGGTGCCAAGGACCAGCCCGAGGAGGAGGCTGTTGGAGGGAATGCACAACATTAGACATTAGAAATTCTGAATGACAGTTGCCTGGTGATTTGTAACCTCTTCCCCAGGATCCACTAAAGAAGATCACCGAGCATTATTTTTAAAAAAAGGAAAAATAATCCCGTGTGCGCCTGTCCCTCCTGTCCACAGCATGGCTTAGCAGGACTGCTTGCTGCTGTCTTCCCTCTAGTATTTTTCCAAGCTAGGATTTCTGGACACCAGAAGACTCGGTACAGCCCGATCTCGATCCCAAAATAGGTTAGTATCAAATAAGCCCCAAATGGCTGTGAACCCAGAGGCCCTGCCTAGCTCGGTTCATTGACTAGAGATCACCCTGACAAATATTCCAGCATCCCTGGCTCCAGTGAACCAGAGGCCAAGGCTTACAGGCCCACACTTGTTCTTGATCCTCACGGGTTTGGGGCTGAGTGAGACCTCAAGATCCATCTAGTCCAATTCCTTCATTTTATAGATGAAGAAGCTGAGACTGAGGGAGCTGAAATATCACACAGGTATGAAAAAGCAGAGGTAGAATAAACCAAGCTCCTATGACTCCAGATTCCATGCTTTTTTCCCATGCTGCCTCTACTGAGAGGAAACGTTCGATTCAGTTGAACAATCTTTTATTAAGCAACTACTATATGTAGATCCCATGCTTGTTGTTCAGTTATGTCTGGCTTTTTGTGACTCCGTTTGGGTTTTTCTTGGCATAGATTCTGGAGTGGTTTGCCATTGCTTTTCCAGCTCATTTGACAGATGAGGAAACCAAGGCAAACAGGGTTAAGTGACTTGCCCATGGTCACACAGCTAGCAAGTGTCTGAGGCCAGATTTGAACTTGGGTCTTCCTAATTCCAGCTCTGGTATTCCATCTACTGCCACCTATCTAGGTGCTGAAAGAGGGACAAAGTTTATACAAAACAAAATGGTGGAGCTGGAAAGGGCCTTAGAGATTGTCTAGCTCAACCTCTTTATTTTACAGAGTTGACTGAGGTCCAGAAAGGGGAATTACCTCCCCCCCAAGTCATATGGCCTGCTGTTGACTAGAATCCAGACCTCCTGTCTCCTGCTCATAGGACTTCCCTTTGCACCCAGCCTACCCAACCCACTACAAAGAGAAAAGATCTGGTGCCATTTCTCAGGGCTCATGAGCTTCTTCAGGGCTAGGACAGCTTCGGACCATTTTTACTTTTCTTTGGATTCCTAAGCACTTATCATGGTCTCCCGCACATGGGAGGAGCTTCATAAATGCCTGTAGGAGAATTCACCCTCAAAAGAATCCCATGGCATAGTCAGAGGGGTATTGTTGCCCCCGTGTCATGGATGAGGAGACAGGCCCAGAGACATGTAATGATTTCCCCAGAGTTCATAGCTGGTGACGGAACCAGGGCTCTGATACAGCTCACCAGATGATACTCACTTCTGTCCTCTTTCAATAACAATTACTTTATATAGAGATAGCTAGATGTATAACTATACTTATATGTGTATGTGTTATTTTCCCAATGGAATGCAAGTTCCTTGAGGGCAGGGACCATTTCATTTTTGTCTTTGTGTTCTCAGTGTGGTGCAGAGGATAGAAATGTGGGGCCTAGAGTCAGGTGGGGTCACAAAAGGTTGGAAATGAGTGAAGCAGCACTAAGCCCCAGTGTTTAAAACAGTGTTTAATAAGTGCTTATCGATTGAATGAACATCTATTGCATCGTGCCTATATCATCTATCTCTCTCTCCTCTTCCTCCTCCTCCTTCCTCATCTGCCTCTCATCAGAGCTGAAGGACCTTTAACTCCCATCCTGAAGATGTCCTTCATTCACCTGTATCCATAAGGTGTCTCTTTGTTTTGTTGGCCAGGAAAGAGAGAGTCCAGTAATGTTGAATTGTGAGCAGATCAGTGTCAACCTGGCTAGAAAGCCAACCGTGAGAATTCTGAGGTCTCTGAAGAACTATCAGACCTCTACATGCTTCCCAGGGTCATTCCTGCATGCCAGCCTCCAGCAAAGCACCAGCTTCCTGAGCTTGCTTGTTGGGCAAAGCACCAGGGGGATAGTTAGTTTAATCTTTCTCGAGGGCCAGAATCAGCAGGGTGAAGCTGACCAGATTTGGAAGTCCCTGGCCTGCCTAGACTTTTAAGCGATCACAGCTGTGACCATTTTCCCATCCCCTTTGGTCTAAGTAGCCTTGAAACGAATATCTTCAGTGTATCCATCCTTGAACCACAGCCCCAGATGAACCAAGAAGGGACCAACACATCCTGTAAATCTTCACCTAACCATTATGCAGTGCGGTAGCTGCCTGTTTTTTTCAAAGTCTAACATCTCAAATTAAGGCTGCTTTCCCTTCTGGGAAATTCACCCTGCTGGTTTATACATACCACCTAACACCAGAGGGAGCTCTGAGAAAGTGCCAGGCTCTAGTCTATCAGAATACCTTACTGTCCATTGCCTTGGTCTGCCCACCTCTGGGTGGTAAGGCTCCATCTCTCTAAGGTGCGGTCAGTGTGGATTTATCCAAATCAGAATATCTTTATATACCCACCCAGTGGAAACCCACCTCCTCCCTGTATATGTTAGGACCTATAGTATCATAATGGAATCTGCCCTTGAGTGACCAGACAAATGGGTTAAAGTTTCTTCTTACATAAACATAAAATGAATACAAAAATAAAATTGTAATATTCACTTAAACAACATTGTTGTTCAGTTCTGTCTGACTCTTTGTAACTCCATTTGAGGTTTTTTTGGCACTGGAATGGTTTGCCATTTCCTTCTCCAGATCATTTTACAGATGAGGAAACTGAGGCAAGCAGAGTGAAGTGACTTGCCCAGGGTCACACAGCTAGCAAGTGTCTGGAAGATGAGTCTCCCTGACTCCAGGCCCAGCGCTCTATCCACTCTGCCACCTAGCTGCCCCATTTAAACAAACAGCATGTGGTCTTCTCACATGCAGTATTTCCCAGACTAAGGCAATCCATAAGCAGTCTACAGGCATAGGCCAAACTAAAGAGTTATAGGATGCATTTTAAGGTGCCTCAGCTCAGCCTTGGCCCGTCCCACCTGGAGATGCAACCAGGTGTCTACGCACCTCCCCATGCAGCCAGAGCATTCTGATGATTCTTGCATTGCTCTAATCAAGGCTACCTGTGTACCATCAGGATCCTGCCCGATGCTGACGCCTGTGGTGGGTCCTAGTCTCAAACTATTTTTCACCAAGCTAGCTCAAGGCATTTGGAGGGGTGGAGTGGAATCAAGGCCAGGCAAGGCCATAAAGAAGCTCCATACAGATATTCCCTTCTCCTTCCCCTCCTGTGACCTGGCGCCTTGGCTACAGTTCTGTCATATCAAGGACCAAGACAGACTACACCCTGTAGCTCTCCATCCTTCAGGGCACTCCACCTGGTCTCAGGTTTATGGGCAGGGTTGACAGCTTGTCAGTAGGGATATAGATCCAAAATGCAACTCCCACCCCCATTACTCCAGTAACCAACAGCCCCGTCATTAATAAAAATACAAGGCACTCAAGTGGAATGATACCGGCCTGTGAGTCAGAGTCAGAGTCTGAATCCCAGCCCCAGCCCTGCCTCTAGCTGGCTGAATGATCTCAGCCAAGCCAGGTACCCTCTCTGCCTCGATTTCCAGCTTTGTAAAATAGAGACTGGACTTCACAAGCCCTAAGATTCCTCCCTCCAGCTCTGACAGTCTCTGATGCTACCTACCTACAAGGGGAACACTTTAAACCATCATAATAGCTCATATTTATAAAGCATCTCACTTATATAATCTCACTGGAATCTTCACAATCTTAATAAAAAAAGGATCTCTTCCCCTTTCCCTTCCTCCCCTATTCTATAGTTGAGGAGATTGAAACTCAGAGGCTAATGGATTTTCTCAAAGTCACCTAGCTAATAAACCTAGATCTCTTGACTTCAAATCTCCTGCTCGTTCTACTAACACCAGACTGTCTGTTACAAGCAGAGATTAGTTTAACAGATTAAGTATCAGAGAGTAGGGCTCCAAAGCAGTGGGACACAGAATATCTAAGTGTTGGTCGTAGTCAGAGATTTTGAGCTGGAAGAGACTGTAAAGGACATTTAATCATCTGATCCAACCCACCTCCCCCCACCCCTTTTGTTTTACAAGTGGAAACTGGTACTTAGAAAGAAGGTGTGATTTGCTGAGGTCCCAAGAAGGAAGTTGGCAAAGCCAGAATTTGAACTCAAATCCTGACTCCATCTCCATAGGCCTGTCCATGATGGTGGAGGAAGTGGTCTGGGGGCCAGGAGGGCATTGTGTTGCAGTGGGGGGTCTTGGGTGCCCATGATGGGGTCTAGAAAAGGAAGGGAGGTTTGAAGGAGGCCTACCTGAAAAAAGCTCATTGCTTTTGCTGATTTGTTTCCATGGATGGAAAGACAGAAGAGAAGAGAGGAAGGAAAGAAAGAAAAGAGGGAGGGAGAGGAGAAGACTGGAAGGAAGGAGGGGTGAGGAGAGCAAAGTCTGGAGGAGGATGTTAGGACCAGGGCTGGGGAGACGGGCGGGGAGTATGGTAGACATCAAGGGATGTAGGCAAGGGGAGATGGAGAATATAATTAAGCCAATAGGGTGGGTGCAGGGGTGTCAAACCCAGAGAAATGAGCACCACTAATCCATACATAACCCATACACTGTCGCCTCACAATGACTTTGTTTTAAAATGCAACATTACCTGTGTTTTATA